>VBVQ01001142.1:0-39620 GCA_011636635.1 Tetramorium simillimum
CTATTATAAAAAGTTTCCAACAATGAAGTCTAAAGTGATAATTTTTTAAAATGATTTCAAAACTTTGTTAATCATTGTTAATCCTGCATATATATATATATATATATATATATATTCAAATCTAAAACAACATCTTGCGTATTTTCTGATACCAATAATTTATTACAGAAGATATTTCTATTTTTATTTATATTTGGATACAAGGCTATTTAAAACGTGAGACAATCGAAAGACAAATTTAGAAATATCGAATACAGATTCTTCAGATTGTAATATAGTATTACAAATAGATATGCAATCAATATTTTATACGATTCGAACATTATTAACGATAATAAAAACTTGTTCATATACACATTAAATAGAATATACGTAAAAAATATTTATGAATTAATTGAAAAAAATTTGTTATTACAAAAGTATTACTTATCGAACCGCCAGATCTCACAATAAAATCTTTCCTTATTCATACGATATGAAAAATAAAATTTTTTTGAAAAAGATCGCGATGTAAAGATGTATATTGCATCAGAAAGTGTCTTCATGTCGAGCAACGCAGGTTCGTCAAAGGTTAAAAACATCGCAGAAAAACATCGGATAGTATCGGAGGAAACATCGAGTTTTCATGAATAGATATTAAGATAGAACATAGATAACGTAACGTCGAACCGACCTAGCTGCGGAGGCTCCCCGAAATATCGATGTCCGATGATCATTCCTATTCTGCTATGACGGTCAGGTGTACATAGTCGGCCATACACCACCAGGGGTGGACGACCACGAAAGCGGCGCCGTGGCGCTCAACGAGAGGCACAACACCAAGTATCTGCAGGTAGTGCGGCTCTACTCGGACATCATCCGGGGACAGTTTTTCGGCCACTGGCATTCGGACACATTCCGCGTGATATACAGCGACACAGGTATGTTTCGTGCAGCAGTTTAAATTGCCTGAACTTATTTACAAACAAGAGTAGTGAGTGATCCTGCGTATGTCTCTGCGGCAGGATAATATTTTTCTCAAATGTGGCAATTTCCTGACACATATCGTGTGACTATTTATACGTCACTCTAGGCTGAAGCAATCGATCCTCGATGTCATTTTTTTTTCAAGAATATGCTTGTTGAACAATCTTTTTCCCTTGATAGAAAGAGGGAATCAATTCTTCAGCCGAACAAATTATTTGTCAGTACTCGCTGTACCCCGTTTTACTCCGTTGGTCTAGATAAGACGCGAGCGCATCGTTATCGCTTTATCAGCTTTGTCGCTTTGACCTTAATTTTATTAATACTCCTAGCGCGCGATTAATTATTCGGTGAAACGATACTCGTATTGAACAGGTATGCCCGTATCCTGGATAATGATGGCTCCTAGCGTAACGCCAAGCACTACTATTGGAGGGCCCAACAACCCGGGCTTGCGACTCTACAAGTTCGAAACTAACACCGGACAGGTACGTGGTATGGCGGGCGCGTATACATTCTCGATAATATCGCGGCGTTCCCCTCCGTAACGGGGAACGCTCTATTTGCGGGACGTACCGATTTCAAAAGCGACGCAGAAATGTAGGGAGCACCCAGTGTATGTGTACGTGTTGCATGCTGCGCAGATTCTGGATTACACGCAGTACTATCTTAATCTGCCTGAAGCGAATTCAATCGGCAAAGCGAACTGGGCCCTCGAATACTCGCTGCTCGACTATTATGAGCTGCAGGAGATATCGGCGATCACTCTTCACGATCTGGCGGACCGGTTTACGCAGTCGAACGATTATGCCTTCGTCAGGTATGTGTGCGATGAAATGGATCGATCGATTCACTCGCGTAATTTAGTCCTAAAACCGTAAAAGCATACCCCGCTAATTACGGGCTTCTATTTCGCCTTAAGCCCCGCGTCTCGTGTCTCCGGCACATTTTTCCCCTCGTAAGTTTCTCCCTCAACGTATATACAACGCGAACGTAAAGCAAATAGCTGTCGACTGAAAATATCGTTTCGTATCGCGGTGCTAATCAGAGGATCCTTACGAAAAGTATCGTCTATCGTTTCATTGTCGTTATATAGCGCGTTTCCCGTAAATGCCGGTCGAAATAGCCCGATGGGTGCTTAATGTTGACGCGTGGGACGCGCTAAGCGTCGACGGTCGCGTGAGATATCGATGCCCACGGTCGAGGATTAATAATTCCCGCCGTCTCTCTCCGTCAGCCGGCAATTATATATCCATGGTAATACCTGACCCCAGCCCGCGACATTGTGATAACTGTCTACCCCTCTTCGAGACACGCGCGCGCGCGCGCGCGCGCGAGCGCCATTACGATGCTAATAACAGTCCTGATACTCGACCACTCCCGCGTTTCTCCTAATGCACAAGCTCGGTCTCGGTCTCTGTGTATATTATCCTACCCCCCCGCGCACCGTCCCGCGGCGGGCGTGTGTGTGCTCTATGTCCCGCAGGTATTACGCGGCCAACACGGTCTCGCTGCCGCGCGAGGTGGAGCAAATCTGGGGCTGCGGCGGTCCTCTCAACGGAGTATGTGCGCTGCATCATTACTGCACTGTGACGAGGCTAAATCCCGAGTCCTACAGGTACGGTGCGCTTTATTTAAGTAAGCGACTCGCGAAAATGACCAAGTGTCCCGAAAATTTCACGGAGCTATTTAGAAGCTTGTTATTTACTTCGGAAATTCCAGATGTTATTTCCATTCATTCGGCAAACTTATATTTCTCTTCTAGTAATGACACGTTGCGAAAATTTACTTTCTATGTCGGCTTTCTCATTTCTCGACTGCTATCTATTTTATTATGTTATAAAAACTTTTATAAAATGTTTAAAACTTGATCAATTTCGTGAGTGACTGCGTATCTTGCGCGTCTTGTGAGCACGGCGGCTGCGATAGAATGTATTTTAATCTACCGTTTAGATGCAACTAAAAACCTGCTCTTAAACCTGGGTCGAGCGTGCAGTATATACTGCGAAAATTACATTATCAAGAAAATATATTCGTGATATGTGTGATATCGACAAGCTTATTCCATGAGAAAAATATTAAATTTCTTTCGCAAAATTGAGTTTCGTGGAGTCTTTTTTTACAAAGATGTTTCATTTTCTAGCGAATCAATCCTATTTCTTATTTAAAATATTCAGTATTTTGGTTAATTTTAACAGCTAATTAAACTCAATATTTTGATAATAAATTATTGTAAATCTTCACGTAGGAAAATTTAATTTGATCACTTTCTGTTATTCCGAAAACGCAGCAGGGTGCAATCATCCAGATGACGCCTAAGCTCGTGAAACTTGGAATCCATTGAGAGTATAGTAGGCTCTCGATGTTCGTCGTTAATTGGTTGCGTATACGTGAAGCGAATACCGATTAGATTAGAGCACTCTGTTATAGCAAAACACATCGCGCGCATTGTGCGCGTCGTCGAAATGTAATAATATTATCACAAGAGAAAAGCGTAGAAAGTTCAGAAAATTTTGACAATGAAAGCTCTTCACTTTAAATTAATTATGCAATATTTTCGTAATTTATACTTTTTTAATAATTATAATAATCTGAACAAAAAAATTTACGTGCCTGTAAGTTGACAATTTGTCATTTTTTTATTTATTGGAGTATTTAAAAATGTAGATGTAGGCATATTATGCCAAATTATACAAACTTTCCTTACACATTACACTTATTGTTAATAATAGTCGACTTTTCCATTTTTCGGAATATGTTAAAAGTCTGATATATTGATATAGTCGGCAGAGATAAAGATTCAACCCTGAAAGAGTTGTCTCATTTGAAATTTCAAAGTGGGACAAGAGTCAGTAATACATGTAACGGGCTAGATAAATGTCGGCGCGAAGATGGATAAACGGAAAGACGGATAGAGAGGGATTACTGCACTTTTCAATATTCGCAAAGCGGCGTGAGACGATTTCGTAAATTAAGCATCGTGAAAGCTGCCGTAGTTTGAAAACGTCGTGTAATCTCGCAAAGTCTTGGGAAAAGTCTCAAAGAATCCGAAGATTTCAGAGTATTCTCGGCGAGATGGCTTTAGCGCGGTAATGTTTCGAAGTTGAGAGCAATTTCATATTAGCCAGTAATGTTGTAACACCTTACAACTGACTGCTCGTGCAAAAATAATGGAAACATACGCGACAGACAGATTTTTAAAGAAACTTCGTGGAAGCCTTCTCTAATGTACACTCGAAGCGAGGAACATGCATTATTCATCCGGCAAAACGACGACGGAGAAATATATTATTGATGAAATAAGAAATGTCATTTTTTTTCTCGAGTTGACCTCAAGAAAAATTTGACATACCGCGCGAGAATATAAAAAAAAGGAATGTAAACGTCGAGTGATTGATGTATGCTCCGAGTCGTCAGCTTGTCCTGGAATTTTCAGAGATCGAGAAAATGCCCGATCCTCGCAAGATTCAAATGGAGAAGCGAAACTCGGACTCTATCGACTTTGTGAATACGCACAGAAAGAACAAAAAGAATTTATCGAAAGAATTGCGAAAGAATTTGCAAAAGAATAGGAAAAATAACATCGTCAATGTTAATATTATCTCTCATATCCTTCTATCGCAACCGTTAATTTAATTTAGAATAAGCTGGAACAAAGTTCGAATATAATAATTATAGAATGAATATTATAGAATTAGAATATTATAGAATGAATAAGGTAGACTATTTTATAATTTAATATACAAACTATTATAAAAAGTTTCCAACAATGAAGTCTAAAGTGATAATTTTTTAAAATGATTTCAAAACTTTGTTAATCATTGTTAATCCTGCATATATATATATGTATATATGTGTTACGCTCACAGGGAGTGCTATTCATCCTACGCTTATGCCTTGGCGTCTGCGGGACACTCCACCGTACGTCTCTACTTCGCGTTGCATCTGCTAGTTCTGCTGATTTGCGCTGAGGTTCTGAACGACCGGTAGGATGAGCGAGACGAGAGGACTCCCAATAGCGCGAGGGTTACGCCCCGCGTCGGCCCTCCACGACGACGGTCCGCGTCTTTTCTCTGGCAGAATCCGATCGAGAATCCGACGAACCATCCGATCGGCCACGGACCGGATCGGTCTAGGAGCGGTCCACGAGTTAAGGCGAACGCGTCTAGCGATACGGCGTTACGCCGCCCGGTGTGTCATCTACTTTGTCTATGTCTCTGTCGTGTCTCCGTCTTCTCCTTGTCGCGCCACCGAAATTGTTCAGGCGCGCTCTCGTTCCGTCGTGTTTGGTGTTGCGTATGTTCGCCCGTTTTCAAGTGAGGCTGTAAAATCCGAATTCCGGATGGGATATTCAACAGATATCCAGAATGCTCGAACGCCGCCGCAATTCAGCTTTTGAAATTGAGATATCCGAATAATTCGGGTAATACGATTATTCGAATAATTCCAGTACTTTGGACAGTGTTCGGATAAATCGGATAATTTGAGTAATTTGGATAATTCGTGTACTGAAGTAATTCAAAGAATATTTGAATCTGATAAGTAACAATAATGGCTTTTTTCTCTGCGCTCTCTCTCTCTCTCACTCTTTCTATTTTTTTCAAATAAATATAAATTCCAAAATTGTCTAAGAATCTATTACTAGATCAATTTGAAAGTTTTAGAGCAAATAAAAAATGCGACTAATAAATTCTTCTGTATTCTTATATATAATTATTTAAATAAATGATATAAATTCTATAATTGGACATTTTTCAAATATCCACACAGAAAAAACATTAATTTCAAATCAACAATATTATTCTCATATGTAAGCAAAAATGTAAAATCTTCTTTTAAGATTTTGATAATCTTAAACAGTAACAAAATTTCTTTACGTGAACAAGCTATTGTCTGTTTAAGATTATCAAAATCTTTAAAGAAGATTTTATATTTTTGCTTATATGTACATGAGAATATTATTGTTGATTCGAAATTAATGTTTTTTCCGTGCAAATGTGCTGAATTAGAAATCTCGTATTTATCCGAAATATCCGAATAATAAGGGGAAGATTGGATTTATTTGGCTAAGTCGGCAAAAATTTGCTAATAATTCTTTTTTATCTTATATCAATAATTAACTGGATATATAAACAGAAGTTATTTTTAAAAAGTTAATTTTCAATTTATCTACTGATTGTTACATTATTTATTAAAATTTTTCTTATTTTGTAAATTGTTTTAACATTTTAAACATTCAGGTTTACAAATTATTACTATTGAGTATATTTTTTAAATGGTTTTATAGATGATTTTATACTAGAGTACATAATAAATAAAATTTTGTATACAAAAAGATGCAAGATATGCGGAGAAAGTTCGTATCATCTGACATACAATTGATTAATTTTAAAATCCTCCTTTATTTATGTCTTTCATATTTCATTACATAATCTATATCTATCTATATGTTTTCACAAGAAAACACCAAGAATTATGAGCAATACGTCAGTGTAATCAATCCGAGATGCAGTCTTCCTTACGATACCAGAACAATTATCCAAATATTTACAGTTTTAAGTTGCAAGTCATTCACGTGAAAGTAACTTGCCGCGTTTCTTTGGCGCGGCTGCGGCTATCGTTGCAAAAGAAGGAAAAGAAAGAAAAGAAAATAGGGATCACGTCGATACCATTCCTTTCGTCTTCGTCCGCAAGTTTCACGAGCTGTCGAGCGTAAACCACCGATCGACGTAGCGTCCCGCCCAGCGCGGCGATCCGAACGTTTCGCGGTCGCGAACGACATGGGAGCTGCAACGAAATGCCCGTGAGGCGCGAGCCGGCCGCGCGGGGTTACGTAAAAAAAAAAAAAAGAAAGAAAACGGATCGAGAAGGTCGAGAAAAGTCCCCTTAGCCGCATTCTCGGATAAGTACCGGCGTCCCCGCGGCGTGCTTATATTCAAATGTAATTAAAGTTTTACACGGGGGACTTTTACGCCGCTCCGTAATCCAATGTCAAAACTCCGGAACACCGCCCTGGAAAACGCTCCGAGCAAAGTCGACGACTCGAGAAGGAGGCTGCGTCGAAGCTCTCATAGCTTAAAGATTATATTCGTACTACCATTTCGCGATTGTCGGAACGATGCAGTATTTCTTAATAAAGGACTCATGGATTTGTAACGAGTGTTCTCTTACTCATTTCTACATTTCACCACTATTCCAATTTTCTCCGCTTATCTCCCCTTCAGAAAGACTCTCCTCTTTCTCTCCTCCCTCCCCCCCTCTTCCCCCAGGTTTCTCATTATAAGTTTATCTTGACCGCATTTCCACATCGTAACACATAGAAACAATATGTCTTTAACTCGCTGTATTCCGATAACAAGATTATTGTAGTCCTTAGAAAGCGATTCTAATGCGAAAAGTTGTAGATATTTCAGACGGAAGAATTACTTCTCGCATAAACGACATGTAAAAAAAAAAAGCGCTGGAACATAAAATTTTTCTATGCACCAATAAACCGCGTTAGGCTCGGATTAGTTCATTTTTTCTCTTGGTGGATATTTCCGCGTTGCGAATATGATCGCGTTAAAAGATTATTACCATAGATGGCGAGAGATTTTACGGGTCGATTTGAAAACAGCATTCTTCGCCATTAAAAAAGTCATTAACAATTACGAGGACAGAATCCGCGGAACGAGCGCGGGCTTTTAAAAAGCAATTACGCTCCCAGATATTATTTCTCATGGATACGGTTGAACGCAGACCGCCGCGCCGTGACTCTCCGCCCCGGCTCGTTTTCAGACTCCGATGAGCAGTTACCAGAATTCAGAATTTACTCGTATAACGAGATACAGCGGAGAGGGAGAGGTCTCAATTAATTCCGCGGCCGCTACAGTTAGCAGGCTAACCCAACTTCCCTCCAAACGAGCTCCGGGGCTCCGTGCACGTGGTGACAGCAAATATGAAGATAAGTCGTTCATTAACACGAAGGGAACATTTAGCGGAAAATGTGAGAATTTTGTTGGCGTAATGAGAGCCCGGTTTTCCCGGCGACAAGCCGTTCGCCGGGCGGCTCGGGTAGGAGGGGAGGGTGGAGGAGCAGCAGGCAAAGATATTCAGGATATTCTGGCTAGCCGGTTACCAGACCTCGTCGATTATACCGCCACGGTAAGTACCGCCCGAACTATGCGCAAACGTATGCGTGCGTGCGCCGTTAATTACGTAAGTTAACAAACGTGTGCAGCACGTGCGGTGGCGCGTTCGCGCACATGCGTTACGCATTCATACGGATATCATCCGCGTAATACCTAGTATACATACCGCGTATCTATAGGGATGTGCGCGCTCGCGCACGGAAAGAGTAAGTCGCGTATTCTCGGGGGTATTTTGCGCGAATTCATCGCTCATCTCTGCAGAGAAATCGCGATATCGCGAACACCGGCAAATCTCGCTGCTCGTGCATACATGCGTGCGTAAGCATCACGCGTCATGTGTGTGCGTCATGTATATGATGCGGTGCTCGCTGTGGATTTTGCATAGGCGCGCGCGACGCTGCGTACCGCGAGGCGCCTCGAAGCTGGCAAACACCGTTATAATGTGTGTTTGTATTGACATAAATCTTTCGCCCACTTTCCGTACACGAGCCGTACACGGTGAAATTACCGAGCGCATCTGGGAGCTGCAACGATACCGTCGATGGCACCGCGCTGGGTTGAAACGTATACGCGATGACCAAAATGTATTTTCTTAAATTTATACGATTTTGTATCGAATTTTTATTTTGACATTTTAAATAATAGCTACTAACGCACAAATAAAAACGTGCGTCATTTTATTCGACATTAATAATTTAAAATAATTTAAAAATACTCCGAAGAAGTTACATATGTATAAAACGTCAAGATTATTTTTACTGTGTAATAGAATATTGTGTGTATATGTAATGTTTAAAAGCGACACACACAATTCGACAATATATTATTCCTCATTTCTGAAGTTATTTTTATACATATTTGTTAAACAACAAGGTATTGAATGCAAAAATTTGAAATATCCGGTCACCTGTACGTCATTCAAAATAGCTATCGGATCTGAATTGCAGAATCTATATTTGTTATTTATTTTTTTCGTCAATAGAAATTATCTTCTTTTCAAGTTTTCTTTATTACCAATTCTGAAATATTAGAAATATTCTGTATATCGCGATATTATTTCAGCTAGATTTTATCAAATGTGAAATATTTTTTTAGATATATTTTAAATCGTCAGAAAATTGACGGTCGACATCAATCACAATATCCGCCGCGCCGTAAACAACACTGTTGACACATCAAAGTTACGTCATCAATATGCATTCTTAATCGCGACGCATCGCCGTTCAAATCACGCGAGCCGTTTTCGCTCTCTCGATTCCATTCGACAGCGAAATCCTTTTATAAGAGGAAGAGGGAGAAAGAGAGAGAGAGAGTTTGACTCTTTACTTAATTCTTCTAATTCGGAGGCTGGGGAGTCCGTGACCCATCCTTGATTCCCGGCCATTTCCATATTTCTTCCGTGCCGCTGCTCCCTTTGGGAGCGCGCGGGGGAGTTACGCCGCGCCGGCGGCAGCGGCGGCGGAAAAGTATTGTCGTAGTTAAGGCGGCCGCTCGTGGCATACAAATAACGTAGTTTTCATAGCGCCGCGGCGGCGTTCCAGCGTCGCTAACAATGAATGAAATGCCGACGTCGTTATCATCCGCGCTCGGCCGGATAAATAAATACGAGACGGTGGGTAGGAGGCGAGAGGGAGAAAAAGGGAGAAAGACGGGACGGGCGGAGGAGGATTTTTATTAGAGATACGTTCTACGAGCAAAACGGCCGCGCGCACGTGCGCACCGATATCGTCGAGATTATGGTCGAGATTTATCGCGTGCCTATAAATTCCAAAATATATCCGGCCCATGAAAAAACTATAATTTCGCGGTAGGTCCGAAATTGCCGGATTGAATCGCGGAATTCTTTATCACTCGCAGATATACACGCGTGATCGTGATTGATTCATGGATATTCAGAGCCGGCGGCGGCGGCGGCGGCGGCGGTGTCGACGAAGCCGCGAGATTAATCGGGCACGGGAGAGTATCCGGCGTTAAATATTGGATTAGCGCTCCATTCATTCCCTCGTCCAATCATTAATTATTGAACAAAAGCAAAAGATTTTCGCGGTAATTAATGCCCACAATGGAGGTGTGTAGCCGGCGCTACGCTGAAATGGCAACGATGACCAATCGACGTGGGATATAACGAGCGTCGGACGTGAGAGCGAGATAGTTTGAGAGCGTTTAAACGTCACGGCAAACGTTGCCATCGGACTCCGGGGCGCGCAACACGTGCAATCTCGCGTGCGTGTTACGCCGCGCCGGGACAAAAACGGATATTTCCAGCCCACTCGTCGAGGGCCGGCCGTGAATGCGCGTTGCTACACACAACGGCACTTCCGACGGCGGGCGCGGCGGGCTGGAGTGCACGAGCAGTCATTCGGCTGGCGAACGTCATTGAACCTTGTCAGCGGAGGTACCCAGCTATCAAAGCTACGCAAAACAGGAACATGGCGACGACGTTGTTCCGTGTAACGCCGCTCCGCAGCTTTTAAACCTAAACTGTCGCGCCCGGAATCCGTTTAATCACGAACAAGCACGCACGCGTGTGCCGTACCTTTTTTTCCGAATAAGGTCGACTCATGTACATATCCCTCTAACGAAGTGAGTTTTAAATTTAATATTTCCATTACGGACGTTTATTTGGGATCAACTGAACAATATGTAGCGTTGTTGTTTAACGTTTCCTCTTGAAACGTCATTTTCATACGAAATCTAAAATTTCCTATTTCCAATCGTTAATTGTTCGGAAACTGCGTTAATATCTTCATTAAGAAAATATCAATTTCAAAACGTCTTCTCGATACGATTTTTTTAAATACTCAGCACATCAATAAAAATTTTATATTTTGAAAGTGAATATTTTGTAAGCTTTAGTATAAATTCGAGCTATCTTATTTATATATGTGTGAATTATGTTAATCCTGTGTTTATTTATGTTAACTAGGTTTATATTTCAGCATTGAGTCTCATGGTAATTAGACTGTTTATGTTAAATGGAACTGTTTATATTAAATAGGTTTATCTTGACACATTGAGAGGTTGTGTCGTTAAAATAATACTAAATATTCTATCTCTAAATCTAATATTAAATATTCTATACAACAATCGCTATAACAAATATCGCTTCAATTTGTCGAGTAAAATGTTAATAACATTAAATATTTAATAACAAGTTGTTTCACGTAATCTCGTTCGAAAACGCGGAATGTTTCCCTTAAATAAGACCTTTTGTTTTCTCGGGGAACTGAAAGCTGCGAGTCTCTAACCCCTTTGTACTCGCTCCTTTGCGTGCGATACACACGCAACTCGTCTTATCAACGCGCGATATAAGCATCGATGGCGACAAGGTGAGCGGTGGGTCGACGGCAAGAAGGACGGTGGACCAAATTTAATTTAAAACTTGAATTCCGCCGGTAAGATTACAGGGGTCGGGGACGGGAGTAAGACCGGTAATTAATTTGCGAGGATTACTTACCGGTAACTTGGCAAAAGTTCCGCGGACCGCACCGCGGGATCCCCCGGTCACCACCAGGACGGCCTGTCTATACGCAAACTCATTATAACGGAATCTCCAATAATCTCGGGACGTCACTCGACGTCGGGTGCTGGCCGGCAACACGGCGAGTTATCGTGTTAACGCCCATATATACGGGCTATCGACCGTCGCTTGTAGGTTGTAGGGTATAAAGTAGCATCTAGTACGTATCTCGCTGAAGCCGTGTATTACATATGCACGTACAGAGCGTCTATCCCTTTCACCCCTTTCCCCCCCCTTCTTACAGCCCTTACGTCGAGCCATGCGTACGCGCGTCGGGACTACCCCTCCTCCCCATTCCGACCGCCAACGGCCGATCGTTCTTCCTCTTTTGGAGCAGACAGCTTTATGATCGGGTTTTGTTATCCCTGTCGCATTTTATGCGCGAAACGCGAAGAATGATATCGGGGCGTGGATATATGTAACGGCTGTAATTGCCATCACGCCCACGCCGGCCGAAGTCGGAACAGGGATCTCGCATTTACATTTCGATGGATGCAGGACGATGGGGTTGTAACCTGGAAAGAATTACTTTTGTGTGTTTCGCCCCTAGAGCGGGGCATGTCGAGCCCCTTTGTTAGTAAAACGAAGTTACGTGTGTCGAATGTTGAATAATAAGAGCTCCTGAAGCGGTACCGAATCACTCCCAACAACATCAACTCTTTGTAATTGTAAATATGAAGGGAGAAATATATACATATAATATCTGTTCTGTGAAACTACGTGAAAATATCGTAGGTAATATTAAACTTTTCCCCGAACCTGCGGATTTTCTTAGTTTGTGAAAAAATCTTTGCGACGATCCATTTTATTAAATAATTGCAATTCACCTTTCTTTGTTTTTATTCTTGATATTACTTGATATCATTCGGTTGCAAAATTTACAGAATATAATTAATAGCTTAGTGATTAATTATTATACGGTTTTTCTTAGTGTCTCAAGGCGTTGTACCAACACGAGCACACGTTTTACTCCACAGTCTGCAAAAAAGCTGCGCAGCGGCTTACGGCATATCCGCTATAATGCGTTAATTAACTCGGCTTAAAGCCCGCCTTGTGCCTTTACGTTATCCTATAAAAGCCAATGTGCACGGTTCACTCTTGATGACCGCCCCGGATGAATCATCCAAAGCGAAAGAGGCGTGAATTGCTTAACCAGTATATCCACAAAGATAATTTACGTTGAATAATAAAAAAGAAATGAGGAAGATCTCTATTTTCGTTCACGCTGCGGATCACCTAATACAGCGTTGCGTGCAACCGGTAAATCTTTGGAAAAAGATTTTTCTCTCATGTTTACAATAAATAACATTATAATACAAATACAGCACGATGGCGAACGTGCGAGAGAATAAACTCAGGTCGACTGATGTTCCTCTCTGTCGAAGAAACGAATTTATCAATCGTTGTCGCGTACCTGTCACAGACATACTTTGCCGAGCTACAAAGAACGATATACCGCGCGCGAATATGCGCATCGTAATTATAATGTAGCGGTTGCCGCGGCTAAACAGGAATCCCCCATTTATGTTGTCTCGCGAATTTACGAGCCCGAGGTAGAGAGTAGCGGACTCTACTTTTTGTGGACGGGCTCGGATGGCCACACTGGGAACCGCTCCGGTTACCAATAAACCAAAAAATATTACGTTCGATCGATCTACCCGTTGCTTCGAGTAAGAAACGCGTCCTCGTCGTCGTCGTCGTCGTCGTCGTCGTCATCTTGCAACGAGAATCCGAGGCTTCGGCGTTTTCAATATCTCCGATAGGTTCCTTCGTACAAAGTAACTCTACACCGCCTCCGTTGCGCCTTTAGTATGGAGATGGATATCGGAAGACGCGACGCGAGGTCTTTATGCGACGCTCGCAATATGGCTTCGGATTCCTGCAAAATTTTCGCCACAATACATCCTGCTCCTGCGAGACAACAGAAGGCGCGCGCGCGCGCGCATGCCGCGTCAGCTTTTAAGTATCATTTTTGTGAAGCTCAATATCGTTATTCTACCTGATAAATCTGCCTGATAAATGAAGGATATGAAACCAAAGCATATTTTTAAAAATAATGTTGCATATTTCTATGAAGAATTGTTATCTCCTTCAACATTATCAATCACTATTACACATGTACATAAATCATTAAATTATTCGTAAAATATTTATTAAAATGTTAGATTTTTATTCAAAAACTGTGATTTTATTTAAATTTTATCATAATTATTATTTAATTTTTATACAAACATTAATTACACTTCTTTGCAGTTAAAAAAGAATTCTTCAAAAAGTTGATTTATTTTTCGACTGGTTGTGATGATTTAACCCTTTAAAAAATAAACAGTTAAAGTTTAGACTTATTTAAATTAAATTGTTGACAGAAAAATACAAGCAATCCTAAGTCTTAGTTAATGCTCTGAAGATCTATATCTATCATTTGAGGTATTTTCTTAATTGATTCTAACTTACGTTCTTTTGACAGAGCGAACGTATATCAATAACACCTTCGGCGAGAGATTGGCTCGTGTTTTAAATTAGTTTCGTCTGTCTCTCCCTTTCTCGTTTCGAAAAAGGTCAACGATGCGGAGCAATGCGATTCCGTCAGTATCATTTCTTATTTTAATCACGATAATGGCGATTGCCTTCAACCATCCGCGTAAATGCCCTGCAAAACCCCGACGTAGAGATTGTCAAAACTTTTCCGGTAAACAAGTAAAATCCGCCTCACCGTCATTCACACAAATGCGAACGACTACAAAAATGCTGATTTAGCTGATTTAGAAAAAGATATTAATTACTAATTAGATACTATTAAAATAGTATGTTCGTCGTTACACAGCAACTTAACGACTTAAAGCGTCTTATAAACACAGTTTTTTAATGTGACGAATATGATAGAACAATACAAAAGAACCATTTTTGTTCTTAAATCCACAAAAGAAAAAGTAAACATTTTTTGAAAAATTTAAGCTTAGGAGACTTCAGTTAGTATAGTCAGTTTAGTTTTTAATTAGTCAGTTACTCAAGAAAACAAACTCAACAAAAAAATTTTTATATTTAAAAAAATTTATAATTAAACAATTACAGATTTCGAATTATTAATTTCTATTTTAAATTTATCAGAATTTTTCAAGCTTCTGACTATGATTCAGGACATTAAAAATAAATATAATGGATCCAACGTAGTCTGCCTGAGTTTTAAAGGCTTAATTTATAATCTTCTTATAAAACAATAGAACCAATATTTGATCATGAAAATATTATTAACCTTGACATTTATTATAAAATCCTTTTAAAAGTAGATTGTTCTAGTAATTTAGTTTTGAATAAAAAGAATATCGTAATTGTATTAGAACAAATTATCTACAATTCATTTATAAATTGTATATAACAAATTTTTATGTAATATCATTTTTAAGATTAAAATTATGTTGATAATAAAACATTTCAACAAATAATAATTTTTCGTTTGGACTTTTTTATGGAACTATGTAATAACTGCAGAATATTGGATTAATGGCGCGATGGAAAGCATATACATTTTAGTTATAAAAAATTAAAAAGTCTAATATTAATATTAAAAATACAACCTCTTTAAAGAACTCTGAAAAATTGAAAAGAATCTAAATAAAAAGTCGATATGGAAATTCCAACAATTTTGCGGCTGATAAATTTTATCGAAAGGTTTGACAATCTCAATTGCATCGAAATAATTGTGCGCAACAATGCGCGAATGCAATGAATTATGAATGTATATACGATATCGATCAGAAGCCTTCTTAAATTATTTATCGCAGTGTATGACGATATATCGCATTCGCGATATCGACGGTAATTTCAAACCAACCGATTTGTGACTGTCGCATTATGCGACACGCTCGCCTAAAGGGGTTTTCAATAATTTCGGTCGGCATGAACTTACACAAATCATCGCGTATACTGCTATCGCGAAATTGATCCTTGATAGAGACTTTGATAGAAGTGCGCGATACACCTATCAAATTACTCCAGACTCATTTAACATTTTTCAATAACTTTTTAATCAAATATGACGAAATAAAAAGCTCCAAAGTACACGATTATATAAATGTATTTTTTAATGTATTTTTAATAATAAATAATTATAATTAAGTTTATACAGTATAATTTTAATAATTTTTTGTTGATACCAAAATATCCCAGCCAGGGTATTTTGGTATAAAATATATTTGATAAAAAATATATATTAAACTAGCAAGATCCAGCTCGATTGAAAATAACATTTCTCTCGTTGATTATTGATAAACATATTTATTTCCCATTCCCCGCTTTTCTAATTTTATTTTACCGAACAAACCAGAGAATAATTTATGTCCTGTTTTATAGCATTTTGATTTTCAATATTTGAAAAATTCAATATTAAAAAAGTTATAAAATTAGAATTTTACACACACACACACACACACACACATGAAATACGTATTAAGTTCGATAAATTATAGAGAATAGTTGTATTATATGTATATAATAATTGCATTATAAAATATAACTAACAAATTAATTTAGAATAAGGTGGAAGCTACACTGAAACGCCGAATATTCGCATTTAACCGGCTGCACTATTGCGTACAAGCGCACGAATACGGTCTTTGAATTCGTCGTGAGAGAACGTCGCGAAGGTGCGATACGCGCCACGGAGCAAATCCCTACGCGCCCGTCCAACCCGTCCAACCCGTCCAACCCGGCGCCGCGCCGTTTTTGTTTCTCGCGAAATGGAGAGCGATTTCGGTCGAACGAGTGGTGCGGCGTCGTGTCGCCGCGTAATGGAGTTAATATTTTAGCGGCAGCGAAAGAGGAGAGGTATTTCGCGTTATGCCAAGCGCGTATCCCTGCCGCCCCGGGAACAAGAAGGGTTGGGGGAGGAAAGCTGTCGGGGCCCCTCTCTCTACGCGCCGACCGGGAGAAATGACTAAGGAACTCCGTCGGGGTACTGTCGCCTGGTGAATGGGGGCGCATACATTTCACGGCTGTTTTCGTGACAAACGTTACGCGGGGCGCACCGACACGCGGGAGAACGAGCCGCGAGAAGAACAAAGTGCCTCTCCCGGCAGCCTCGTTCTTCAGCCTCACGCTAACCCGTTCGCGTCGTCGTGCAAACGACGACGACGACGATGAGTCGCGCGCACCCCTTCCGCGCGCGCGCGAATCCGCCACGGTGCTTGCGTTGCAATTTCGACAATATGTCGCCATACCATCGAGACTTAATTTAGTCAATGGAGAAGGCAAATTATTAGATTCTTTTTACACAATCTTTATCACAATTTATATTGCGGTCAATCGTGTGCACATGTGTTAGCTACATTTACGAAAAGAAATTAAATGCATAATGAATTTTTTGAAAAATGAGGCGAGAAAAGAGATCCAATAATGTGTACCATGTGGACATTTTAATGTATTATGCTTTAGAAAACGAATGTTTCAAATAACAGTCTGATGGTTTTTTTACAAGACGTCAATAACCATTACTGTTTTTAAGTATACTACAGTTTTATATAATTTGGCTCCTTTAATCATTTATGAAAATATTAAAGTAATGTAATAAATATTAAATAATGTAATATTAAAAATATTAAATAATGTAATATTAAAAATATTAAATAAAGTAATAAAATAAATAATGAAAGTAATAAATCAATGTAATTAAATTAATATGAATCAATAATTTATTTCACATTTCATTCTGATATTTTAATAAAAAGTTTTTTAATAATCTCATTTTAACAGTTTTATGCATCGAACAATGAAATAAACCGATCGACGTAAAGAAAATGAAGGAAGCACGATTGCATTAAAAGGAAATACAACTCGCAACGTTTTTGAGAAAAATGAGAAACGGTTGAAAAAAATTGGTATGATACACTCCATACAAATGAAAGCTTTCAAACCGTGAAGCATTACAGAGGTTCTACTTCTGCCGCTGGAAGTGGCCCGTATAAAAAAGTAATCGCACTTAACGTAGCAGAGTGCGTACTTAAGTAGATATCTATAGTCGAAGGTATAAGTCGAGACCGGGCGGGGAGGTGAGCTCACGTTTGACGCAGCCTCGCGTAGATCAACCGACGCTGCCGGGAAGCGCGGGATGTGAATAAATACGCGACAGTTTGTTGCGATAAGTTGTCTCGGGGCGGGCTGGCTTTTACTATTTCAGCGATCCGTTTTATCACGTCGCGACCTTACGGCGTACGCCCTCGGAACGTGCAACCCCGATTCGTCTACGTCGTCCGTCGAAGCGTGATAAGTCAGCGTCGGCGGATATCGCCGCAGACAGACGATTGCCGCCGCGCTTCTCCGCTCACGCTCACGTTCCGCGGTTCGCCGTGGGCGAACAGACGCGGAATTATTCTCTGAAACATTTTTCGTGTCGAAGACACGATACTCGAACCTAACCGTCCGTCGTCGGCTCACCGATCCTCGAGTCGAGTCGCGTCAATATCCCTTCGTAATGAAACCCTGATTTTCGCGCGACTACGTGCGTACCTGCGACTATGAATTTGCTCGTTCCACCACCACTTTGCGATTACGGTAAAATAGGGTGAAGTCGATCGGGATGATTAAAGTTGATCGTACCTCTTCCATCTTGGTTAATCCTTATTCCGATACGGAGGGAACTAACTCGTCTCGTTTTACACTTCTCCAACAATAGAGTATGCTGCTGCGATACACGATCTTGTGTCTTATATATAATGGAGGCTCGATTACAAACGAAATATATGACACACATTAGACGACGCTCACCTATATCGAACGAGATCGGTTATTGATTATTGATTCTGCAATTTTGCCTACGGAATAGTACGTTTGTTTTCGTCTGAATTCTTTAAAATGTGTTCCCACGTTTTGTAATAATTTCGATGAAAACATGTAATGGAAACTTTACAAAAACAAATTTACAGAAACAAATGTAGACAAAAAAAAAACACATGGTCCTCTCTATGCAATTTAATCATTATTTAAATCGATGTAAAATCTGACACATTTTTTAATTAAGTAAATAATAAAAAATTAATAACTTGGTGTGCACTATGACACGGAGTTAGTTAAATATGAAAATGTAAATTTCCTCAATTTGTATATGTACTCATAAATTCAATCTAGTTTTTAATTCAATGTCGTCATTTAAATTTAGTCGTAGCAATCATGATGAAACAAAAATGTCAGATGCTTTTATAGATTGTACGTTATTAGAATACAAAATGAATTTTTCTTCACTCATGTAGATTGTTTGGAAATCTGTTTGTGTACGCTATTATTCTCTTTAGAAATTGAAGTATTATGTGCTACTTTTTATTATTATGCTATAAAGAAGTAAGAAGATATCAAATTTTTTTCTTGATTATACACAATTTCTCTCTCTGACTTTGATTCCGATTTGTTTTCCACACACGTGAATGCTCTTAAACAGATTTTTACAAAAATGAGTGATATTTCGCCTTACACTGCTCTTGTGAAGGCGAGCTTTTTTCGCACGTTAAAAGCACGCGTGTGTGGGTGAGTGCGGTGTGTTGTGTGTTATAACCCTCTGAAAAATTTATCGCTGATGGACTTACGATAGATCCACGTCACAACGAGCGATGTTGCCGATACGAGGCGAAGCCGCGGACCTTGGTCGGAATTTATCCGTTAACCGCTTTCGGTCGGTCGGCCGCGCAAATGAGCAGCGAGCGCAGATAGCGCGCGACCGGAAGCCCCTGCCACCTACAATCGACAATTTCGACAATGCGCTTTGCGCTGTCGCGACCTCACGACGAATAAGCCCGATACGTCCACGTCCGCGCCGAAGTGCAATAAGTCAATGCGGTCGAGCATCGTCACCGGCCGACCGGGATAACGCCATCGATATTTTATTCGATATCGAAGCGCGGCCGGGAATCACGTCAAGAAAGCAAGGGCGAGAGACGCGAGTTAATTCGAGCGCGTACGGAGAGAGATAAGTGCGGTTACTTGAATTTTGAACCAAGAGTACTACTAATATCCTATTTTATCATTATATTTACATTATTGTATTTACATTATTATATTTACACACACACACATATATATATATATATTTTTTATATATATGGGTTATTCCACATCAAATCAGTCACCCCCCTGCTCAAAATTGTATTGAAGCAATTAAAATTTATGAGATACCAAAATTTAACTTAAAGCTTCTATGCCGTCTTTTTCGATGCCATCTGGTGATTTTGAAAAATTTCAAGTAATAACTTGATTTTGTTAGTCAAGTAAAAAATGGTAAATATTTCTTTATTCCTACTATTTCTTGTAGATAAAGTGCAAAAGTAATTTTCTATATAATTTTACCCGCTGAATCTGAATTTAAAATCATAATTATATAGATTTACAAATAAACATTTAGCTGTTATTAGTATCCACTTCGGAAATATAAAAATAATGTCATTATTTTTAAGGATACTATCTTCTTTTCTTAATATGACATTCCTGCATTATAACATTAATTAGTTATCGTTTTCTGCACAATTACAGTTCTTTCTATTTCAGATTCGGATTCAGCGGGTAAAATTACATGAAAATGACTTTTGCAATCTACAAGAAATAGTAGGGATTTTGGTAAAGAAATATATTTACCATTTTCTATTTAACTAACAAAATCAAGGTTATTACTTCAAAATCGCCAAACAGCATCGAAAACTAGAACCTTTAAGCTAAATTTTAGTACTTCATAAATTTGAATTACTTCAATACAATTTTGGGCAGAGGGTGACCGATTTGACATGGAATGACCCATATATATACATATGTGCTTTAATTTATAGAGATTAATATTTTGATTTATTTATATCAATATGTCAACATTACTTGATAATTTTCTCTAAAATTATCGTTATTAATTATCGGATCTTTATTTACACTGTCATCTTTTTTTTTATTATCGCTTATTTTCTGACGAGTAGGAGTATTGTGAAAAAATACTTAGTAATACTATATAGAAGGGACTTTCTTTTTCGTGATATAAGTGAAAAATAAATATATCAAATAAAGAATGTTATAACATTCTTTCGTATGCATATTTAATGTGGTCTTCGAGCAAACCGAATTTCAAAATGTATTAAATATGACTGGTTCAATATGCATCCGTTTATTATTTATTGTTTTTACTTGAAACTTGTAAACTTTGTAAGCGTAATAATGGCATAGAAATCACGCAATAAATTATTTTAGAAATCATACAATAAATTATTTTCGATTATTCATTATTCATTTGTTGAAACAATTGAAAACCATATTTAGATAATGTTTGTTCTACTTCTTGTATTGTCCGTTTACGTGAATAATTGAAAAGTCGTTTTCTCTAGCATTTATTTGTAAAAGTATTACCATTGCGAATTCCATATGCAAGTGATATTTCGATTTTTTTTTCTTTTTTTCTATTATACTGGAACAGTCCAACAAAAATATGAAAATAAAATTTCATACAATTGATGATAACTAATTCACATCACTGGTGGTGACATTTGCAAATAATAACATTTAAACACGGTGGAAATAAGGAGTACGAAATAGGAATTTGAGCCAAATCGTGTCTAACATGTTTGCATATTTGATGAATTTGTTGAAACCGGTGTTTTCGAATTCATCGATTGGTAGGCGAAATACATTATACCGCTGTTCCGACTTATTTATATATATATAATCACTCTCTTCTCGGTCGCATCACGTTCCACCCTGTATATATGTATACATATATCTGCTTTTTACTTTTGAAATACCCCAGAGCGCGAGGGGCAAAAATATTCTAATGAAATAGTCTTTCTTCTTGCGTTCGTAGTTAATTACTTTCCTCGAGCAAGTCAGGACGCGAAGGAGAAACGCAGCCGACGATGGTGGAAAACTCGGCGGGCAGTTAATACAGAGCGAGACCAGGAAATAAATTGCCCGGCGCGCGCGGGCGCGCGGGCGCGCGCGCGCGCTCGCTTTTGCGGCGCGTGTTCGCTCGCCGCACGCTCTATATATAGTTATGCATTTATTTATTAACCAAGTTTTATTTGTCTCCCGGGCAAAATAACGCGAGGGAGAAAGAGAGGAAGAAAGGGGGAAGCGTAAACAACGCGGTGTGTGCGGTCGCGCGACAACTCACGAACTGCCACCGCCAATTGCCGGCGATCCGTTTTATCCCGGAGCGTCCTCGATCCGTCTACGTCGTACGTCGAGGCATGATAAATCAGCGTCGCGTCGCGTCGCGTC
This sequence comes from Tetramorium simillimum, assembly GCA_011636635.1. Taxonomy (NCBI): domain Eukaryota; kingdom Metazoa; phylum Arthropoda; class Insecta; order Hymenoptera; family Formicidae; genus Tetramorium; species Tetramorium simillimum. Next base: position 21,844 of record VBVQ01001142.1, read on the forward strand.
GCGTCGCGTCGCGTCGCGTTCGCTCGTGGCCGAGAGTATCGTATCGCGTCGACGCGAGGGCGAAGCTCGGCCGCAACATGGCCGGTGCCGTCTGCCCCCCGTGTGTCCCGCGCGCGCTGCTCCGTTTTTACCCTCTTTCTCTCTCGCTCGCCGGTCCCAAGTTGTTTATCGCGGCGGGATTAATGTCCACTTTTTGCGCTCGCGAGCATGAAAAATTCCGCGGCCCGTACGCCGCGCGTCGGATTCGGGAGCATTTTTAACGATCAGCTTTCTTCGCTCTCCCGCGCTAATCCGATCAATGGGAGGACGGGAGCGAAAATGCGGGAACTTTATTCCGCATCCCCGTTACCAGAGAGATTATGGCATGTCGCAAACGACGACGATAAGAATCGATTGCCGCGCGAAAATACAACGCGGCCGATACGCCGCGCGTGATTGTGAATGTCGCGGAAAATTAACGCGATTACCTCGCAGTGATTATATAATGCTAAGTCTACTTGCGGTTGAATCTTTAATGACCGCTTTGAATGGCACGGCCGAAATAACTGTGCTACACGAGCGAGTTTCTCTTTAGACGTATTTATGCAAATGGATTAACTAACCCAAGCCAATCGAGTTATGCGAAAATTCATAATTTATTAACTCCAGAAGCCACGCGCTTTCTCTACAATTCTCTTCAATTACCTCCACGTATCCGCGTATTACGGACTTTACGATTGCCTTCGGTTATCTTCGATGTTTTTTCTCATTTTCTAGACACATCCAAGGGGATTGCATTTCGCATTCGCGCTCGCGGAAAACGTAACGGGCGAATATTTACGAAGCATTTTGAGATATCAAAAAATCCTTTTCCACCTCCCCATTTCCACGGAAGGATCTAAAACCATGTACGCACGCGTACATGTATGTAACTCCTACATAGCGACTAGATAGCTAAACCGATTACAACCATTTACGAAATATTGTATAACTGCCAAGAAGCGGGTGCCTGTGCGACGGGTGTTATTTCTTGTGAAGTTTATAATCAATTTTTACGGCTTTATGGGAAATGTGAGGAAAAAGTTATCATTTTTTATTACTTTCCAAACTATCATAATTCTCGAAATCGCCGAAGCTTCCGAGAAACTCCTCTCGTCGAGTGCTGATAAAAATCACAGCATCACGGAGCCTCCTAAGTTTGAAACGTGAAAATGATTTTTTATAAATTTCAACAGGATTTATTTATCGATTTGCTGAAATACGTTTATAATTGAATCGCACTGATTTGCACATGAGTGAAAATTTACTCCCCGTGACAGGGTTAATAAAGAGCGCTCCCTGAAACTGAAAATGCATTCTCTAAATACCTTCGATCGTCGGCCGTCCGGTGTGTTGCCCGGTGTTCTCGTCAGAAACGCGATGTCGGCGAGAGAGAGAGAGAGAAGACTTGAATGACGGGGCTTCCGTTCGGCGTCGCGTGACGACCGCCACCGATCCACGCCACCGACATCGAACCCGCCCCGCGATTCGGACCGACTTCTGCCGCACATCGGCTTACGTTGGCATTGCGCGAATAGTTCGGCGACTCTTCGGTATCCGCCGACCACTGTTTATTGCATACCGATGCCAAACACCGGGAACACCATCTCGGACGAGGCATGACGGCGGCGAGGATCGTTTCCAAGTCCCGATCATCTCGACCCGCCTAGGGTCGGGCGGAAAAGATATCGGAATGCCAGAACGGCGGAACGGGCCGTGGACGCAACGGTTCGCCGGGATGAATGCCGGAATTCGAGGGATCCCCGAGGGACGACATAATGCCTTTCGGAATCTTAAAGCGTGTTTGGCGAAGATTCGCCCGACGACGGAGCCCGATAACGAGCTTCAGCTTGATGATAAACTCGGCGCGACTTTATCAGCGCGATTCGAACGCGCATTTCGCGATTGGAGGGGAAAGCGTCGCGGCACTTTTAATTCGCTTAATTGACGCCAATTTCCATTCTTATTGTCACTTTCTTCTCGCGCGTTTGCGCCGAGGGTCCTCTTATCTCGCGCGCGCGTTTGTATCGACCCGCGGAGAGGAGGTAAACCCTCACGGCGGCGGACGCAGCGGGTTACGATGAGCGTAATATATCCGAGTGAGCGTTCGTTTGTGTGGAGTTAGGGAAGAATGAAGAAAGAACCGAGTAGATATCACGAGCGTCAAATGATCGGGGACAAAAAGACGGGCTACAATGGCGCGATGAATGTCCCAGAGCGATAACGCGCTGACTCAGTCCACGCGTACACGTAACACGCAATTTTCGTTTCCTAATGTATAATAATTTCCGCACGATTTTTGAGGATTTCAAAGGAAAGGAAAAACGAAAGAGAAACAGGAGCCTACGAGTCTGCGAGATTTCACGAACTTCAGAGAGGCTGAGAAACGGGTATTCCATTAGACTACTTAATGTTACATTTAAGCTTTCGCTCACGTATTGATAAAAGCTCGAAAGAATTTGCGTTCCTTTGAGGTCCACCCTGCCACGAGGACCGGTACCGAAAGTATCTCGCTTCTCCATAAATAAAAACACGCCTTTTACGAAGCGTTCGCATAAGCACCCGGAAAATAAATACACACAAACACGCACACGTTATGATATATTATATACTTTAAATTCGTCTCACGAATGTGTTCCTTAACATTTCATATTTGCCCTTCCATATTCACGAGTGCAGGTCACGAGTGCTTTTCTTTTTTCATTGCCTTCTCAATTTGCATATTTCGCGTCTCTCAAAGTATCCGTGTCGCGGAATTTGGTTTCCTTCGAAAGAAGCGAGCGAATGTTATACCGCTCTATGCCAAGTAGGTCCCTGAGTGCGTTAGTAACGACCGTTACAACATTAACGTCGCGGATGATTGTAGAAAATAACCCTCTGCCGTCAGAGATAGAAATATCGGACCGATTTATTTATTAAATGTAATAAATATAGCGCCTCGTAAATCTACTTGATTCCCAAAGCAAAATTTCTGAAGAAATATGCGAAATTAAGAAGATTTTAATAATTTTATTAATTTATTAAAATCTTCTTAATTTTAATTTCGCATATTTCTCCAGAAATTTGGTTTTGGGAATCAAGTTTTTGTTTAACGTTTATTTAATGCTACATGTTTTAATTATATGTTTTTGCTTTCTGCAATTTCCAAAATTGTAAACACAAACATTTTAATAGATGAATGCTTAAGTGAGAAAAACATTCGATAATTGTTGATATTTTATTAATTTCTTGCCATGTAATATCAAGTGAGATTTGTGTTATAAATTAAATTTGGATTATAGACTAAACATAATAAACACGCGTGAGATTGGTGGTACAAACACATGTTCATAAAAACTAAAATTGCATCCATGTATTAAAAGTTTCATGTCAATATCTTTGTTAGACGATCAATGTAGTTCAAGCAAAAAGTGTGTATTACCAGATCTTTGTTTTATTTCAGCTCGTTGAGACTAATTATAATTAGTCTCAACGGGCCGTGGACAAAATAATGCCATATATGCGGTCGCAAATTAAATCGTAAGGCAAGGTGTTAAAATAAATAAAATGCCGGATTTGGCGAAACAGTTACAGGTCACCTAAATATTAGAAACGATGACCGGTGCTCGTGTTTGACCTGTTTATCGCAGAGTACACGTAAAATAAAGGCGAGGCTCTTGATAAAACGCGCGAAGGAAAGATTTAAAACGTTCGCCTGCGTAGCTATAGCTCTTGGTAGCCGCTGTTAACGAGTGGCATCGCTCAGGTGGGGCTTAAAGCCTCGTTAGAAGGCTAACAACCGGGCATGTGTCTTGCGAATCGCCGATTCGGAACAACGTAGGTAAGTAGATAGGTAGGTAGGTAGGTATCTCCTAGGATCGTCCCTCGGGCGCTGGAATCTACAAATTTATACGACCGTCGAACCGGAGCCTCTCCACCAAGACCTGTCGTGCCGTGACATTTGTCACCGCGGATTATTTTGTATCGGCGAACTTACCCCGGCATTAACTCGCTCGTGCAAAGCACTCTCTTTCTCTCTCTCTCTCTCTCTCTCTCTCTCTTCTCTCTCTCTCTCTGCCTTCATATCGTTCGCGCGTTCGGGATAATCGATTACCGACGAGGGTCCATACGCCATACCGGGACGTCGCGAGACGGAACGTGCGCCGTTTTTCGCGGTCCGATAACGCTCTCTGGCAGTACGACGGTCTCGTAATCTCATTTGTCGCGGACCTTTTCATCGAATATCGGGACGTCCCGGACTCGCCGCGAGAGGAAATTGTGTGTATCGGCGTGGGTAGCCAGCCTGTGTGCGCTGGATTTCTAGACTGGAGATGTGTGGGTACTCGCGTGTCGCTTTTTCTCGTCGATTATTCAATGACTCCGGATAACTGTCCGACATTCGTCATCGAGCTGGACTCTGTAACGTCAATAGTTCTGATTGTGCAGAAAAATGTACGTTTCTTCTACGCTGTAAAAGGTCTTTTAACTTGAAAGCTTTCAAGTGATCCAAAGTCATCGACGGTCCGCACGCGCATAACTTGGCTTCAATAAAATAGATTCGGAAATATTGAATATTTGTATAAGCGTTTCTATTGCGTCATGTCTGAGAAAAGAAATCATATACATACATACATATACAAGATGTTAAAAAATCCCATTTTAATGCAATCGTAAAACTGAGTTAAGTTAACAATTGAAAATAGAAAATAAAAAAGAACAAGAGAATTTGACAGAAGAAGTGTGTCGAGTCATGTTAACAAAAATATTCGCCAAATGGACAAATGATGTGCTCTGAAATATTTCGATAAGTTAATAATTGAAAATAGAAAATAAAAAAGATAAGAAAATTTTACAGAAAAAATTTCGGGTCCTGTTAACAAAAAATATTCGCTAAATAGACAATTGATGTGTTCTGGAATTTCGATAAGTTAATAATTGAAAATAGAAAATAAAAAGAACAAGAAAATTTGACAGAAAAACTCTCGAGTCATGTTAACAAAAATATTCGCTAAATTGATGATTAATGTGCTCTGGAATATTTCGATATATAAAAATATTTAAATATATATCCTTTTATTAATTTAGATCATTATTACAACAATACACTGATAGGAATGGAAATGTATGAATTTCACGATTTTTAACGTTAAAGAAAAAAGCTAATTTTATCAGGATAAAATCTACGAAAGAACTAGAGTTTTCGATCGTTGTAAAAATAATGTAGGTCGTATTAAATAATTGTGTAGCACAATGTAAAAAAAACTTAGGAAATCAATATAAAGAAGGGAAAGAAGGATGTAAATAAATAAATTGATTTTTTGAATTAACATAACATTTCTAGGTACCTATATAGAATCTTGCATCAGAATGAAGAAAACGTTCAAGTGAGGCCCAACGTATGACAATAGAAACAATAAAAATACTATTGTGTTTAATCGATAAAATTAGAAATTAATTCAAGAAAATATAAAAATTGTGTTAAATTAAAAAACAAAGAGAAAAAAATAAAAGGAAGAAAGAGAAAAAAGTAATAGCTGAATTTTCGAATCATATTTATAGAAATTGGCTAAATCACTAAATGGCGTTGGCGCCGGTGTATTTCGGAATATTTAGGTATACGATGCAATATCGAGACTCGATTCTCGATATATATTGGTTAAAACAGAGGGCACGTAATCGTTCGCGCTTTCTGCGCCGAACGAAAGCTCAGCATCTTTCCGGATGGAATCCGCAACGACATCGGGAAAGCGAAATTTCATTCCACGGACGTACACGTATTATATAATATAGGATAGCAAAATCGAAATAAGTAAAATTGCAGAGCAGCATTGGAGGAATATCACAAAAATATGTATTTCGAGGAAACATCGCTGGAAAATTGTCGCAAATCATATTTGTGAAATTGTATGGGTTTTAGATAGACAATAGTCAAGTGGGCTCAATCTAAGATTCTCAATTTAAGCGAGATAACGGAGAACGGATAAAACGATGTCCGAATATGGGGCAAACGAGACGAATAAAGAATATATTACAGATAAAATAAATATCCAATTTTAAATATGCGAGCTTTATTTAATCAATCCTTTATGTAGAAGGTTACTTAATGAGTATTTCGTACCAAATATTAAGAAACGCGACGAACGGCAGTAAATTTACGTTAAGAAGACAGAAGATTCGACGCATATCTTCTTTTTCGGAATGTCGTCGTTAGAATTTGAGTAGGCAGAAATGGGGTAGCCCGTATACGAGTACCAGGAGGCGTATTCGGAGATATACCCGGAGGTCGCCTTCCAACGGCGTGTAGCGGTCCGGCGGGAATAGACTTATCGTGAAGGGCGAGGATACGTGGATTCCCGGGAACGATTCCAGTTAAGACGGGAACGGGATGGTGTCCCGCTAAACAACGGTGTCCAATCATCGGAGCGATCGCTCGTGTAAAACGAGACGAGCGACGGTAGTGGCCGGCGAAGGCTCGCCAAAGTTTAACGGCGTCCTCTTCCTTCCCTTTTCTCTCTTTCTCTCTCTCTCTCTCTCTCTCTCGTCGCCCGTTACGTGACTTACTCGCTACGGATCGACGGATCGCGTGACACCGGGCGAAGGAGTAATTAAAAGACCTTTAGAACCTACGAGGCAGTCACCGCCCGTTCCCATCGCACGCAATTCGTATTTGAGGTCGTATTTGTCCTGCGGCTCGTAAGTCGCAGCGCGAAACGTCGCGCGCGTTCAACGCTCGCGATCGCTTAAAATCACGCCAGGCTAATGGCCTCGTCGAGGACAAAAAGCTCGCTGAGAGCTCGATATCACTCCCGAAAGCTATATGGACGGCCGTTATATAAAACCGAAGCACCGCCACGTTGAAACTTGGAAATAGGCTTCTAATGTTCTCTCAGGGAAAAAGGATTTCGTTATTCAAGAAGCTGATTTAATATATCTTTCAAATGACATTAATAATAGTTTAGAATTATTTTATCAGATTAATTTATAGTTCGAGATGTCAATTTTTGCACCTTAATGAAGAAGAGCGTTAACTGTCTACTCACAAAAGATGTCACAAATTAAAATCGATTTTCTATCATCGGAAAAATCCCGTGAGTTACGTGCAAGACATTTTTTCGACGTATACGTATCCCTCAAATGGAAGATTGATGAAAGAGTTAAAAATCAAAAGCTGTAAAAGAAATTTTTTGTCTTAGTTTTATTTCAGTGTGATAATAACACCGATATTATGGTTGACAACAAGAGGATTAAAAGCCACATGGGCTTCGAAATATTTTGACCCATATGAACGTGTGGCTCCGAACCCATGATTAGAATCCAGGCTCGTTAAATTGTCGATACTGCGACCGTCTGTACGAGCAACGCCGGATTTCGTTAAGCTATGCCCAATATGCCTTTCATACCGCAGTCGTTCTGCGCGTTGATCTTTCTACGTTACAGTATTACCGAGGATTACCACTCAATCGCGAGCACGGCCGGCAATTTTCCGAAGATTAAAATCGGCGCTCGCGGAACGTGTGATCCGACTTTTATATGCGGAAACTGTGACGGCTGCCGCCGGCGATTGTATTTTTTTTTCTCCGAGTCTCAAATTTTGATACATTTAGCTGTGCGCAGTTTTTCGGGTTAGCGCGAGGGGGGTATACATCGGCGCGTATCGGATTTTCTGGTTCAGAGGTGCAAAGCGCTTGTCCCGATTCGAGTTGGCGCGCGCGAGAGCGCGCGAGCGCCAGCGCGACAGGGCTATCAGCGGTATATTTTTTCATCATCGTCGTCGTTTATAGAGCTATAGCGCGACGGGCGAAGCCCCGATTCCCGCGCTGTCTCGCCTACGGATCAATGAGCTCGCCGACAGCGTGTACACCGTGATTTCCTGCATAGTTCCGGAAACGCTGATTAGTCATCTCTACCTACGTATCGTCAATACGATCTAGTTTGTACGTCGGACTTTGCGCCATACTCGCGGAACATTATGGATTTTTCAATAAAACTTCAATGGCAAAATGACACGTGCTTATCCGACTGTTACCTTGCGATATCTCGTTTGACATCGTGCTTTAATTTTTCGATTAACCATTGTCAATCAGGATTGTAAATCTATAAATATTCGCACCGGATTATTTCGATTCAAATGATTTTCTTTCGTTTATATTTTCTCATCGGAAAGAAAAATAAAAATGGCTAAATAAAGCCTTCCGGTGGTAAATTTTTTTCTTGCCTTAGAATGGAATCGCGAACAATTGTCTGTTAATTATGTAATCCAATTTAACGCGAGTATGATTATTTCATTTGAATATGGAACTGCACGAGTTTTAAAAATCATCTATTTCTAACGCTCATTTAAGGATAATAAATTTTAGCCAATTTTTTCGCAGGGACCTTTCATACTTCATGATCTCTTATTTTTAATTCCGCGAAAATTAAAAATCAATATTTCCATGAAATGGATCACGAATTTTTTTACTAAAGTATACTTTATAATTTTATTCGAGCTACCTTCATTATCAGTCACTTTCCGTGTTCACATATTGGCATAAGCTTTTTTTAGAGAGTAAAAAATAATTGTAAATAGAGAATAAAAATAATATTTTATATCATAATATAAATATTGCATTTCAAGAATGCTTTGATTTTCTCGTAAAAAATCAATATACTTGAAATATAAACGCGTTATACATGCGTCCCTTGTTGTCAAAAACTCGATTGATTCTTATTTTTGCATTGTATTTAGAAGCATTCTATTTTTATTTTATTTTATTATAACAAACGCATTGAATGAATGCATATAAAAAAATCAGTTGATATGTGTGCTACACATGTCCCCAATAATATCAAATTTTATTTTTGTATATATTAAAATAAATATAGCGTTTTAAAAATCTACAAAATAATACTTTTATATTTTCTTATACATCCAATTATAAGTCTCTGAATTATCTTCTTTTCTAATTGAAAAGAACGACGTTATTATATCCAGAATCGATTTCTGCATAATTTTTATTTTTTTCCTTCCATTAATTGTAAAAATTTTTCTATATTATCTTTTTTACCATAATCTCTACGTACTTTTCTATTAGATAAGTAAAAAATAAAATAATATTACATAAATTATTTACCTAATAATTTTTCAAAGTTTCAAGGCAATATAAAATAGGTTCATATACACTTCGTATGAGATTCTTTTCACATCAGGAAAGGTGTAAGGAAAACTGTAATAATATGCACTTAGCAGCACAGATTAATTTCAATTTATATTAGTTAAGGATTAAATTTCTTTATATTGTCAAAGTTTACACAGAATAGTTAAAATTATACATTAATTAAGAAAATAACTGTCTTCAGTTATGCCTGTAATTAAAATGTACGTACATGCGTGAACTGTCATGTCAATATCGATATATATTAGTGTCAGAGAATGGTGAGTTTCTCTCCGAATTAAATTTAATCCTTCACAATGCACCAAGCGATCCGTCACGTCTAGACACGAAATGGCTGACATTGTCAACTACTAGTGTCACAATTTAAATCGGCCGATGTATAAGGGCAAATATATAATTAATAAAAATCCCCTCAAACAAATTTTTTTACTTTTATCTATCAACTGAAAATTATATACTTGGGAGATGATCTGATATATAAATATCAATTGAGGCGAATCTGTATGTCTCTATTCCATTATACGATCTCTTGCGGGTATATAAACATATAATCAAAGAAGTGTTACATCTCGCCATTAGTGGCCAACACGATTCGGGTTGTAATTACCACATCATGGAGCATATACAACGTTCAAGTAAGCTACCAGTTGAAGGAGAAAAACCGCATTACGTACTTTTGATATAATCCGATATATATGTCAGTTGCATATTGGGGCGAATCTGTATCTCTATATTCCATTACACGCTCTCCTGCGGGCATATAAACATGTAATCGAAGAAAGCGCTACACCTCGTCATCGACAGCCAACACGATTCGGTCCGTAATCATCACATCATGGCGCATACAACGTTCAAATATGCAAATGTAGGTGGCTATGGTTGCATTATCCGTGCGTTGTGCTCTAAATTCGAGCCGCCGAACGGTTAATTAATAACCATAACCCGCTACTACATGTATAATGCGTATATAGGAACCCGATGATCGGCCGTTGAGATAACTGCCATTTTCAGAGATAGCTCGGCGGGATCCTGCGCGGCCGTTTCCAACTCGCTGGAGGCGCGGAAAAATTGCTCCTATATTATTCATTTACGACCACCGGGGTAATCGCGGCCACCTTTAGGTGTAGCACCGACCTAACGAGCCCGTCTCCCCAAGCAAAGATAATCGTTTCTGGAAAATGTCTGTCTTGTAAATGTAATGATGTAACCATGTAAAGTTACGGCTCGCGAGTAAAGCGACTTTTATAATGCGATTCTCGCGCGGACGTACCACGTGCATCGTATGTACATAAAATGAACGTACATACATACATTAGCGATATTAAATCGAATGAAATTTTTTACCGTATCGCATAATAATAGTAGTGTAAAATGGGCGAGTAATGCTATTTCAGTTCCTAATGCCACTTAGATCTGTAAAGATCCTTTGACTTCCTGCTGAAAATTCTATGTGGGATGGGGGATTCGAACTCGGGATCCTTACTAATCACTCGCATTAGCACGGAGCCACGCGTCATCCCACTATCACATATATTTAATACCTTTAAAATATACGGAAAGATATCTATGTGATAAATGAATTTTTAATTGACTTAATTTTTTTATGAAACAATATGATTTCTCTCACTTTGAATCGGCAAAATATTTTATCAATATTAAATTGTATTGATTTCTATCGCACAATTTAAATCTTATTATACTCGCGTTATATCGTACTAAAAATGATTAAATCTTTTGTTACCGGAGTCATCAAAGAATAAAAAAAAATATTTTTTCGCTATAATTTTATTTTTGTTAATTGTACATTTATTAAATTTTTTAATTAATCAAAAATATTTGTATTTTTTTAATTGGTTATACCATCAAATTTGCATGTATATAGACATTGCGCGTCAGAGAAACTTAGTCAATATTGCCATTACGCATGATGTAAAATAGTTAAAATAACAGTAATAATAATAATATCATAACAATTATTCGCAATTATGCTTATAATCACTATCCATTATAGTAATTAATATTAAAGCTGGTATTACAATGCAATTAGCGCTTTGATAACCGTTTTCCCGATGGCAATTTAGTACTAATTACAGCGTAAGGCCACAATGGCTGCCAATATTGTTGTACGGTCAAACAGATTGTTTATCTTCCTTCGTTTATTATTCGAAACATTATGAAATAATTAGATATGTTTGACATTGTGTCTTTTCAGTGGACGTACCACATCGTTCATTATCTCGCGGTCTATCTCAGAGTTTTAAAACTTGGGCGGACAATTAGTTGGGTAATGATGTTTCGAGGGCACAAAAGTTGTTACAATAAGAAAAGCAGACGATTTAATCTTTTGCAAACGAGCAGCGTCTTTATGTCGGCCGCGGCGTTACAATCGCGGTAACTCGTATCTTTCACCGTCTGGATTTATTCCGTATAAAAGCAATCATATCTAGGCTAGAAGAGTATGTACACGTTGGAAAACACGCGGTGAATATGAAGTAACCAAGTCGCCAACAAAGCTTCTGGGCGAAGCATCACAGCACGCAACTCGTATTACTCGAATGGAGATTATAATCGTTCGCGCAATATATATTGTGTCACGTACGTCTCTCGGCGAAAATCCCGAAGTATTATTCTTCTTGACGTTTACATACGTTAACTTCCGCGCGGCTTGTGTCGCAAAAGCAGACGCAGTAATGCAGATACGAGAATCATTTCCGCTACGAGTACTCGTGTCAGCGCACGGAGCACACTCCGGCTAGTTTGCTTTTTAAAGCACAAAAAATATTTCTTTTATTATTAAAATAAAATTATGCGGCGAGTGTGTGCAACCAAACAGAAGAAATCGAAAGAAATTTTTTCAAAAAGAGAAAAATAAAAAAAAAAGTTATCCTGGTAATTTGCGGAAATCGGGATTGCTTTGTGTTAACAGAAGCCGAGTGGCGTTGTAACTTTTATTCCAGCCTTAAATAACGCTATATTGTAAAACAAGTCCAGCCACCAATTTTATATTTGTAAACTAGACCCGTTTTAAATTTTAATTGTACTAATTGCTTGCAACCAAGTTTTAAATAAAATTTCCGTATTGTTACGAAGCAATTCTCTCAATCGTGATCCACAGAAACAAATGACACGGATAAATTGCAATATTCAACTGTTCATAGTTTCGCGTGTATTTGTAGAATTTGTGCTGTCATCATCCTCCTTTCGTCTCTCTCTCTCTCTCTCTTTCTCGTCGGTTCGCTCGTGGAATTACCCGCGTCGCATTGCAAATGATTCTAGGTGCCTTCGTTTAGCGACTAGCGGAGGAAACAACTTTTCACATCTTAATGCATAGCGTCCTCTTCGCGACATATATATTGTCACGACGATGTAACTCATTTATAATCATAAAGCTGGTAATTCGCGCGTGCTGTATAATTCAGGAATATTTTACTGTTGGCTCGACGAGCGTGCGCTAACTAAATAACGGCCCGAGTCCCGGCATTACTACGGATCGCACCCACTTGTCTCGCATCCTTTCGATTCGGTTGCATTCCTCCCATTAATAGCGGCCATATAATTTATAAACTGATCTCCCATAAGTACTGTAATTCCATTTACAGTTCCTTTGATTAATTGAAAGCCGATTGTGTGTATGTGTCAGCTCAATTTTGTTTTGAATAGTATTATATTTTGATGAATATATAAAATCTATTGTATATATTCATGAAGGATGTAAATTTAATATGTGTATGTATTTCAATAATACTCTAGTATTTTTTAAATAGGATGCTATTTTGAAGCACGTTCATTATTAAAACAATGTATATCAAAAGCGCATGTTCTAAAGAGCCCTTTCATTTTCGAGTAGAACGTAATGTAAAACAAGTTTTCCGCAAAAAGGGGAATAAAAATGTTAAATTTTTTAACTACGAGAAAAAAATTTAGACAATCCTCCCTTAATATCCGACAAAATCATCTGCGATACGCTCGCAATACCTTGATATTCCACGTGTACCGGCGCGCGTATGTGTCTCTTCCGAACATTTGTCTCGTGTAACTTCCGTATAGCTCATAATCCAGGAATATCTCACGCCTATCGTTCCGGACGCGGAAGATAAATACAACGACCGGCTGCTGTGTTCGTTGGGCGCATTACTCTAGTTTCTGTGCAGGTGCTCCTGGAATTTGCATTACCAAGCTACTACCACTGGGTGAGTTTCTTCGTTCAACGTCGCATCCTCGTGCCAACGTGTTGTGCTTGTGGTGTGAGAGGGGGAGGGAAGAGGGAGGAGGGAGGAACAGGAAGAGAGATAATACGCTGCTTCGATATCACGGGCTGGATATTACAATAATTAAATGGAAGACCCGTTTTAGGCGATGATGACACAGCGGAAACGGTTGGTCTCTCTTTCGTTCGTGCCGCGTATTAGCATCTGGCTTCCCTCTTGCAAACATTAACGTTAAAATAATAAAATTGAGGAGGGAAAGAGTGAATTTAAAATTATATTTTTATAGTAAAAAATATAAAGAAACGTTACATTAAGGTTTTATTAAACACGTAAACATAATTAAATATACATACAACTCGTAAGAATTTTAGATAAATGTATGCATATGTGTAATAAATTCATTATACGATAATGTGGATATAAGCTATCTAATATCGGATTCTTTCCTTGAAATTAATCTAAAGCGCTATTTTTCTACTCTACATAAAACTCGGCACTCGTGACTGGAATTAAATATCACAGCTTGATAAGGGTGAAATAAAACTTGACCATATATCATTATGCCATTTTTCAAGACTATTTTAGAGCTCAAGAGAAACTCACTAATCCAGTTACAACGTATCCGAATACATCCCGTGTAGTTAATAATTAATACGTGTCAATGTATCGATTGCGAAAACATATTCCCGATTTGAGGGCACTAAGCGAGTTAAAGCGAAGCAACTGTTGAGAAACTGTTGCAGTAGAGCAAGATGCAAGGTGAGCGATCTATCACTGCGTCGTAAAGCTTGACAAGCTATGTAAGGAAGCTCATTTTGAGGAAAAATGCTCTATGAAGGTGGATTTCGTTTATTTATTAACATATAAGATATTTCACTGGCGACTAGACTTGAATTTATGACAACGCTGTATTTAAACTACGTTACGTAAATACAACTTTTTTTTTCGCTTCTCATTACCGCGCGTACGATGTAATTTATATATTTCTGTCAAGTTTTTTTAAGACATTCGATACAAATTTGTCTACGGTGAAATATAGTATATATAATATTGCTGTTAAGTAAACAGATGATTTTGGAGGAGCTTATTTCTCAATTTAAAAGAGAAATTGTTCGCTCACACTTTGGACATCGTGGTCCGCCATATTTTATTTCTTTTTGTACTTTAAACTTTAGATCGCGTGTAGCAAAAAGTGACAGAATAGATCGTCTATTTACAGACCGGGCCCTCGTCACCCGTGGGGTGCGTGTATATCGCGATCAATGTCAGTTGACGGCTACCCCGTGGCCGTATGAATGCACGCACTTACAACGCCCGTCTACCGATGAAAAGATAATTGCATATTTAATTCATCATCCGCTTCGTACGCTTTTATGCCGCCGAAAAGACGCATTATTCTTTAGCAGCCGCTATTGATAAACGTATACCGCCGATAAATTTTCAATGTCACTTTTATGCACTGTTTTATTGATCATTAGATTACTATTTCCGCATCGAGACACTTTCGCATGTCGCATTAAGCGATTCTACTTCGTAATTGCTCGTCATGAATAGCACGATAATGTGGTATTTATGAAAATGTAACAATCAACTAATTAATTAAATCAATTAATTAATAATTGTATGCTCTCACTTGAGGACTTTATATAAAACTGCTATAAATTGATTACTCAAATTATCGAATATTGAATGAAATATGATCAGAATAAAGAAATGTTTTGAGATAAAATAAGTAATAAATTTAAAGTATTAAATTTAAATTAAAATCTTTTTATAAAAAGTCTGTTTCCAGACAAATAATTTTTAAAATTTTATCGAATAAATTATACATGCAATTTATTTCCAAGATCAAATTAGGTATTTAAGGAAATCATTTATTGAAGATTAAATGATACAGTCAAGTAATACTGTCAGTGTAACATTTAATTTCGTAAATTCAAAAAAAAAATAGTTGAAAAGTTTGCTTCTATACGCGCTCGCAAATATGATGAATTAGACGGAAATAAAAATGTCAGAATGATGAAAAGGGAAAGCTCGTGTTGATATATAATTCTATGAAATAGTAATAATGTGGACGCGTAACGAATGTAACGCTTTATTATATGCGGACATAATAATGTGAAGATATAATGAGGTGCTGTGCACACGGAAGCGCACCATTGTATAAGATAAAAACTTAATTAAAGCAGCTTGCGCACAATTTTGATTATCATAAGGGCTATTACATACTCACATCGAGTACAAAGCATTATTTTAACTACAGACGATGTTGCCCACAGTATATTCAAGTTTATGTCACGCAAATATTACTACAGGTTGAATAACGGGCGAATATAACGCAGAAATGTAAATACAACGTTAAATATGAAAGTTCCGCTGGTGTATAATTTTTTCACACAATTCATTAGTCGGGGAGTATACGTGGACAATGAATGTACTGATTACATGACCTGCGTACGTGCCGAAACATACGTGTTTGAATTACATATCTGTTTTAAAGATTACAAGCTTTCAGAGAATCCTATGAATTTGGGGAATTTTTACAAAGCATTCTGATAGATTATTTCGATGTCAATCGATCTGCGACTTTTTAACGTGTCAATGGAAATGATTTATTTACTCATTTGATAACACAAGATAATTTTTCATTCGACATTTCACCGCGATATCTAACTATTGATAGAATGTTTTTCTTTTAAAGCGGAATAAAATAATCTCCCATCTTCGACATAATTATCATACGGCGGCTCGCAGCTCATTAATTAGTAACCGGGGACACGGTGCACGCGCGGTTCGCGCGACATACCGAATGGCGGGGCACGGCGAAAAAGCCATTCGGGAGCACAACCGCCGCCGTAACACTTTGCAAGAAGCCCTTTACACGACGGTGTATTATACGCGCCGTCTTATATGTCTTATACGTCGCCAAGATGCGAATAGCCCGCTTAACGCACGGTTGTTAATTAGCGCCGGTGCGGCGGAGCGTAACGTAAACGTAAAAGCGCCGTTCATCCCACGTGTTACGCGCGTATCGGTGTGCAAAATCCGCGCCGCGCCGCCGGAGTTACGAAGTTTCAGCAGCACGCTCGGAAAACGTTTGTCCCGGACGGGTACCGATACGATTATGCGAGAGAGTTATGCGTGTATTTAAGCGAAAACGTCCAATACGTCATAGATTCTATTGTGCCCACTCGGCGATTAGCATCGTCAAGTTTTGTGAGCTTCCGCATGGCTTTTTTTTATCACTCTGTCCTTCTCCCCCTCCCATGCCTATTTTCCCTCCCTCCGCCTCTTTTCCGCCCCCCTCTCTCGCCCTGTCTCTCTCTCTCTCTCTGCAGTACAGCACGGCTGCTGCGTGGCCGATCGGATTTCAAATTGCGCGTTTAAATTTCCGCTCCATATGCTGCGAAAAATGTCGACCGCCCGAAAACCCGTGCAACGAATAACTATGCGAATTTTCCGTAGACGGGTATTATCAGCGACCGATCGATCGATTGCCCGCGCGTTCCTCTCCAAGTATTCCTGTTTTTTTGTCGGGATATCCTCTGTCTTCATATCTACAACTTTACGGCCGAAATGCTTGATATAAATAATAAAATATATAATTTTGCACAGCCGATCTTCTTTCAACTAAATTTCGTATTTCTGCTTATGTCGTTGCAATGCAGATAAATTTAATCTCTCACTTTCAAAGCAAAAGAAAGAGTGACCCAAAAAGGCCACTTTTTTAGCCCGTTTTTGGTCCCCCGATATTTTAAATAAATCGTACGCCAAATGTTACCTTATAATGAGGTATGAATCCTTGTAAATTTTTATCTTGAGGTGACAATTGTTCTGAGATAGAAAGGGTCAAAGTTCATCCGCGATAAAGCTTATGTTCTTCAAAGCACAGTGTTTTTGACACTTTGAAAACTCAAGATAACATATCCTAAGATTTCTTGGGTCGCTAATTACGAATCTGAAGTCAAAGAGAAATTCAAAACGGCTAATCCATATGTAGCAGACTGTTCATGAAAATTATAAGGTAACATTTGGCATACGATTTACTTAAAAAATCGAGGGACCAAAAACGGGTGAATTTTTGGGTCACTCTTTAAAAATTGCTGTTTTATAGGAGATTATTTATAGGAGATGATATCGAGAAATTTTAGATTTTATTTATTCTCTATGTCGCACATGAATTTACGTCCTTTTTGCCATTTTTCATTTTTTTCCCTCTTTCCCGAAATTCTTATTCTATTCATCCATCCATCCATCCATTTGGATAGGAAAAGACCTGCATTTGGCGGAAACTTGAAGCGCGCGTGACTAGTCCGCGACGTGTCGTAGCACCCGCTGTCGGATGCGTCGCCAGCATCCGACGCTATTAGCTAGATGCTTCCTAAGATACCGGGAAAGGAGGAAGGAAGTACGGGAG
>VBVQ01001143.1:0-39610 GCA_011636635.1 Tetramorium simillimum
TGATATTAGTGTTCAAGGTACGCGAACTTCGATCATGTCCAATGTAATAGTTTAATATGTTAATATGTATCTTTATCTTCTTTTTTGCTATAATCGTTTAATCAAAGGCGGCTACAATAAAATTAATTTTCTCATTCCATTATTATCTATTTTTGGACAATTGCAAAAAAAATTTGATAATGTTTAAATATTAAAATATATCATGTGAATGTAAGCAAATAGAAATCTTACTATAATCAATAAACTTTAGTTAACGTAAATTACAATTATTATTATTTAAAAAATGAGGAGCGATAAATATAATAATCATTAACTGTGCTAGAGATATTTTATTTTCAAGCAATAATCTCATTACCTTCGAAACTGTTATAATATTAGTACATCGTAACATTATAGAAAAGTTTATTATTGAAACACATTCCGATCAGATTTTTTTTACTGCTGTAAATTACACGAAAGTATTAACAGCAATAAGTACTCTTTACGTATCTCGACTTATATCCATATTTATATCCTTTATCGCTTGTAAGCGCAACGTTCAACAATGTTGCTTTTTGTCAGACAAGAGCGTTGCGAGAGAAACGGAATTCGTGGCGTCTGCGACGTAATGTGACAGACGGCAATGTCATTGTCAGCTGACGATTTGCTGTGAGCGTCGAAACTCGCCATGTCCGGGAAGTCGGCCCATTAACGCATAACATTCTCGTGCAAACGCCGTCCGTGTGGTGTAGGCGTATCGTAATACCTTCGCGCGGTACCGACAGTTTATCGGCTCATTTGTTGCGCTCCGCGGTACGCACAGAAGAAGCAGCAATTGCATCGCGCGGCAGGCTAAAGCAGATTCGTGAAGAATCGTGGGAACTTGTCAGGCAATTTGTCTCTATTGTTACATAATGTACGATACATATCTATGAATCGTTACGTATATGTATAAATTCAGTTATTTCAGTTTGTCTTCATCAACTGATGAAATATTAACTTATTAATTATTAACATGTTAAGCAAATTAAAATATTAAATATATCAATTCGTTGGAGATAACCGTGATTGAATCTGTCTTTTAGAGAACGTTTACTTTATAATTTAGTAATTATTGTTTTATAATTTAGTACTTATTATTTCTTATAAATATCAGAATATTTCTTCTTTTGTCATTTCAGATAAAAAGAATGCATACGTTGCTATTACAATTTGAGAAATTGTATGATGTCGGATAAATCGCGGACGAGGTCATTCCGACGTTGCAATTATGAGATATAAAGCTAAGTGCTACTAAGAAAAAAGTATGGTAATCTTAATGCTTGTTGGCTCAGCTTTTTACAAGCCAATTAGATTTCATTATGAGATGCACGACGTACAGCTACGTCAACTACAATACGAGGATTTATTTCATTTTTTTTCCATGTAAATTATTTTGTATTCCTCTTTTTACATTACTGTGTAACTTGGAGAATCTTTATTTTTATCTATAATAATTTAGTCTCTTTAAGTCTTAATATGATAATAAAGTATTAGGTTGTAAAAGTAAAACCGGAATTTATTTTACTTAGAAAAAAAAAACAATTCTAGATCTATTTTTAATTTTAAAGCTATAAGAGAATAAATGAAATTTTGGGATTGGTTAATTTCCCAATTAAAAATTTTCTTTCTTGTTTCTTTTCGAATTTTAACTTGGTTAATTCTTTGCTTCATTTTGTTCTAAAGTCGTATTTCAACTTTATCATTAAAAACTATAAGGACTGTCTTATGGACGCTCACTAATTTATTAGAAGAAATTATTATCGTGCCGGGTCGTTAGGTCAGATTGTCACGCGCAGCGATGGCGGTGCGTGACAACCGCAATAGCGGATTAATCGCAGATGTGTGACGATTAATCCCGCACACAGTGCGTTCGCAAATCAGAGGGCTCGCTTCCAAGGTCTTCGAGGAAGAGCGCGGCTCGTATAATACGTTCTAGCAAAAACCCCGGGGATGTGACTTGCCGTTTTCTTCGTCATCGCGAGATGCCCGGTCGCGTGCGAGAGAACGTCGGCTCCGATCGCCGCCCGACGGACCGTCCGTTCACCGAGAGGGCGAAAACCGAGAGCGTTCGGGAGCGTACCGAGAGATTTTACTTTGGACCGTGACGCGCTACTTTCTCGTTAGCAGGTGATCGGAAATCCCTGAGGTGCGAATGACTCACGTGTGAAATGTTGGTCGAGTGAGGCATTAATGCGGTCAGCGCATGCGAGATCGTGACGCTGCTGCGGAATGAGCGATCCTCTTAGCGGCTGAAGAAAAAAAAAAACACGCATCGTACTCGCTGAACCGGGATTAACTGGACGTTATTATGCAGATTTGCATTTTATTGCGAAATGATTAATGACGTCTGCTCCGTCAGTTACTCTAAAGAAGCGATTAATCTGAGACACTTTGTAGCTGTTTCGCGTCCGCCTTCCAGCCGAAGGGCCGATCCTCGCGTCTTCGCGAAGCCGCGCTTATCCATCCGCCTTTTTTTTTCCTTCCGCACGTAATTGCGTGCAGTTAACGCGAGGCCGTCGCACGCGCGTTAAGTTTGAACGCGTTACGCGGCCCCGCGCACGGCGACACGCGCGTGCACCCTAATTGACGGGTATCCTCGCGAGAGAAATGACATGCTGCGCGAACCATCGATCCGCGTCGGTAGCGTCACCGGGTATAGCAACAACGAGAACAACGCGATGTGGGTGCCTGGTGTCTGTCGCGTCGCGTTACGTGGGAGATGGATAACGGAACTAATACCGCGGCCACACACACATACACACACACACACACACACACTCGCGTCGCGGCAGACGTCCGCTCTCGTGCAAATATCATCGGCGCGTATGCGGTTGTCGCGGGCGCGCAACGCGCCAAATTGCACATCGATAATTAATGCACAACACGTTTTCGTTCGCCGCGAAATTGGACCGCCGGTCGGTGCGAGCGTTTACCGGGGCGCGATTAACTCCGCTCTCGTCAGCGCGAGATGATTATTAATGGAGGATCTGACATAAACGCGGATTCGCTTAATTCGATTCGCTACCATCGGGTCACCTCGCAGCATTATGGCCTCCGGGTTTTTTTTTTCTTCTGTCACGTTTACTGCTATCGACCTTACTAACATTGATTAATCGGCGATCGCGAGCAAACATAACTGTTAGCCAATTGAAGGTCGCTGTCATTAAAAAACAGGTGATTGTCTCAGTAATCGCCGTCAGCGACTGCCGACGAATTCAGCCAAGATAGAGCGATCGGTCTGAATTTGACGCAACGCAATAAGATAACAGGATTGCGGAGAGAAAATATAAAAAAAAAAACATTACGATGTGTCAACTTTCTCGTCTCACAATTTTTTAAATAACCGATTCAGATAATCGTGCTGCAAAGTAATGATTTACCAAATGTTCTTTAACTTTGTTGCCCAATTTACACCGCATTAATAATCAGCAATAATATGTTGCGTAACAAATGAGGATAATCAGTGACACGATAAATGACGAAATCTCGCGTCTTTTTTACACTGGAAGATTCTGTGCGGTCGAATACATTCGTATGAATTATTCAGAGGCCACGCGTGAGATTAATTTAGACTGATAAGACGGAGAATACCGGCGTGTTTACACGACGAAAAGAATCTAACGAGAATATTACTGCGGTTGCGTGATCGTCTGTCACGCGATCCCGCTGCGATTCGAATGATCAATGTAAACTTTTTGTTTATGCAAGGTGCGTACGTTTACACGCGTGCGTTCTATTGTCTTTTTTGCATATGCATTATTGAATCAACAGTCAATTTCTTTGCGCTGTCAGTGGACAGCGAGGGAATGTAAGTGTCAACGAGATGCAAATTTTTACATATGTATAAATATCGATAGTCCAGCACGTTTTATATATATGACTATCTTTAACGCAAAAATTTTGTTCATGTCCAGAAACCACGTGTTTTATGCCACCTGTACGGCGTAATCCTGTATTTGTTTTTTCTTTCTTTGTTGAACAGAACCGCAGCTTGTTCGGCGTAATGTACTGCATGAGCATATACGTGTTCTTCAATCAGATAGCACTTTTTACGGATTTGAAATCATTTTCTGATATCATTAGCATTCTTTCAGGTCTTCTTCTGCTTTCTGATAGCATCGCGACGACTGCCACACTGCAGCGGATATCGTTATCGCACTTCGCATATGTACATTGCAAATTGGACATAGCAAACCTGTACTGCAGTGAAAGCGCCGCAAATTGTCGCTATCTAAGTATTTATCAAAGACTGTAGTACCGGTGGTAAATCTGCCAAGTCACTCTTGTAATAATAAATTTAATATTTAATTTCAACCGACTCTTCTGCCTCGCAAATACCGCGTTATATGCAATAAATAATTAGAAATTGGAACAAAATTTAAAGTATCAAAAGCAGCATATTTATAAGATATTATGATACTTGACACCTTGATATTTCTATTTTTTAAACCTTGTTAGTTTTAAGAGCGAGGAAAAATTTTAGATACAAAACAATATGTAAAACAATTAGCATTATTTAAATGACTGTTATTTTCAAAGCAGATTTATAATTCTAGATTAAAAATACGAAACGTTTAAAAATAATTTTACAGAAAAAGAATTCCACTAAATGTATTCAAAAAAAAATGCGTGGATACGTGAGATTTACATATTATTTACAGATACATGCATATGTATTACCTAATAGTGGGAAGTAGGTAAATATGTGACAGATTTAATTTGGTATCTTCTGCACCGACGATATCTTCAAGGCCGACCGGAAATTTGGAAGATGCGGTCCGTTCTCGAGAATTAGCACTGACCTAGGGAAGGCCTCGAGGTCGCCGATGGCACACATTCCGAGTGCGTCTATATTAAGTTAACTGCTTCATAGCTGTCGATTGGACCGCCGGTCGGCCACTGCCAATATATAGGTGGACGCACGTACAGAGCTGGACGCAGGGCATAGGCAATGCCAATTGCACGCATCCGCAAATTTGCCACCAACTGGCACGCTTATGTTATAGAGTTACTGCGGCTCTATCTAAGTGGCTCCTGTCTTTCCCTCCAAGGATGAAGGTGTCTTCACACCGGCGACTCTCCGAATCGGTCCGGTGCGCGAAATCACGTAGCACGGCGCTATCTAATATCTGGAAGAAACAAGAGAGAGATTAGTTCAAGAAATACATCGTCGTAAAGGACAGCGCAGTCGATCGCAGCCGCGCGTTTCGATCTGTAAATGGAGATGGGTGTTGGAAAGGGAACCAAGCTGGATAGAGATTTGCGGAAGACGTAGTTGTGGCTATTTACTAGCGTGAGTTGACCATTAGTCGTGCCACTCATGCCGCTATTGACTGCAACAAGAAAAAAAGGCTGGTACAGTCGCACGAATAGCGACTAACGCACCTGCGTAGCTCGTTATCGCGCGCGCGAAGCTGTTAGCACGAGCGATTCTACGCGGCAACCCTCGATGATCCGTGACTAATGAGAATACTGCGATTATAAATACCATCTATACGTAAGAGACCGCGTACGACAGATTGTGTGGCAGCACGTTGCCTCATTACATTCCTCGAATTCGAGACCCTCCTCCTCTCTCATTTGTGTATTTTATTTCTGTTGCTTGTTGGCTGTGGATGCTAAACCGTCGTTAAACAATCGGACAATTATTTGCTCATCAAGCATAGTTTCGTAAATCTGTTTGAAATTTATTTTCCGTATTAATCTTAACGCTTTACGTAACTTTTTTTTACCACATTTCGATGAATTAATTTCCTTTGATTAATCTTAAAATGTATTTCTAAATATTAAAAATAACATATTTGAGTTATTCAGACATTGGGTAATCATTTCATAGTAAAATTACTACTGTGAATGAATTAAATTGATTTTTTTTGTATAATTGTGTATAATTTAGGGCATAATTCTACTCGAGAAAATGCTGCGTATGCTTTTTTTATATTTATAAATTTGGGATATGTGCGACGTAATGCATCGACGGTATAACAATGACATGAAATTAGGCCATTACCATTGACATTTCATAATATTCTAACGCGAAAAGAGCCACTGGCTGGTTACGATTGAGCGATACTCTGGACAGTTCCATTGAAACAAGTCTCTTAAATACATCCTTGAGGATGCACTTCTAACCGTGAGATTAGACTAATACTAAATGAGGTAGGTAGGTGGTTAAACAGTCGATTGCTTACACACAATGCTGAATCAAATTGATTATATTTTTTAAATAGTAAGTAAAAGTGCATTGGGAAAGTAAGATAAACAAAGATGTGCTTGATCTCAAAGAGGAGATTCTTTGTGTTTTTGGGTTGTTTTTCGACATTAAGATTCTTTTTAATATTCATACATCCTCTTTTTTCTTTTTCTATTAAAAGAAGCTATGTATATAATCATATGGGATAAGCGGCGATATTTTCTTAATGATTCGGACGATCTACGACCCGCATTACGATCCTAATGACCGACCCATAATGGCCACGTTTATGTCGGCGGCAACGATCGCGCCGGGCGATCATTTTAGTACGACTCTATTCGGTTTTTCTCGCTCTCTCCGTCTATGCCGCGCCTCCCAAGAGTCTTTTTCTAGGTCAGAAAATATAGTGTTAGTCTACGCGACTGACTCATTGTGGTACGTGTAATCGACGAGGGGCCCCACGCATCCACCTGTACTGCCCGAGAGATTTCAATCTAGGTCATTTTAAGGCGGCTTTAAACTCTTTGTGAATTCTTTGCGATATCCTGTTGAAAGTACACTGATAAGATACATCAGAGATAGAGAAAAAATTCTGAGAAACACTGATAGGCATTCATAGCACATCGGGAAACGATGCGTCATTTTTTCTTCGAGGAATCGATAGTCCTTGTATGACATGCATCATGCGTTAAGTGTCTATATTGCATTAAGGAATAGAGGGGATTTTACATGATTCACAAAATTTTAATAATTATTTCTATACCCAATCTTGTTATACTTCTCCTTATTTAACTTAATTTTTATATCAATTATTTTTTTAAATTTATGTCGTTCTTTCTTTCTTTCTTTTCAAATATTTCAGTTACATAATTAGTAGAAAATTAAAATAATTTCGTTGTGCATGAGTTAGTAAATTTGTAAGCAAATTTCTCGAATACGAGAACCGATGTTTTACGGCATCGATCGTTTCGTTATCCCTTTACATCGCACGCTTATTAACATACTTATCAACATTTTTCTTCATCAAAAGTGCAACGCCTTCTTCCGTTTGTACAACATTAATCAGAATCTTTATCTTCTCTGAGGACGATAGCTTGACCGCCAGAGTCATCGGTTGCCATAAGGTCGTTATTACAGGGTGAAAGATCCGTAATTCCGCGCGACCATGAAAGTCCTTGATTACCGGACTAACGTACCGAGCGAACGATAGATCCTCCGTACCGCATCGATGCACTTACGAGACAACGTCGCGTAATGTTCTATGAGATTATCTAAATGCCTTCCTGAAACGTTAACCTTATAGATAATTCAAACCCGATTCATTTCCGGAACTGCTATCGCAAATTCTTGAAGCAAACCGGCTTCCTAGTAGCGGGCGTCTCCTCGGATTGGAAGAAAAGATATCGAACGTGCAATTTTCCATTTAAGAGGAATTTAACCTTTGATAAAATATACCAGTTCTAGCACAACTTATCGCAATTTCGAGAACACAATTTTAATGATACCACGCGAAATGTAATTAATATTTGTTAAAGGTCACGATGCAAATAATTGCTGCAATGTGAGCCAAGTAATGATGCTCTTGATAGTTAATTCAGATTTAGTAGCTTCTTTTTGTCGCAAAAAATAAATTTTAAAATTATTCGCGCGTTTCGTTATTAATTGATTACCTTGAAAAAAGTATACAAGAAATCTGGTTTTTTTTAATTCATGCATACATTAAAATCATCGAAAAATTACGATTGTTGTTGCAATTTCATGATTTATTCTCTTCCGATGTCGACATGTTATTATTAAATATGAGGCGTAATCGGCAATGAAAAAGCTATTAAATTCTTAAGCCTCCATATGAGAATTGATCGATTAAATTCAAGATTGTAAATAACGCGCAGTTTCTTTTTCAAGGTTTTAGAACATTACACAGGAAATGAAGATCAAGCTAATCATATTTTCCGATACTATTTCTATTGTAATAATAGACATGTAATAATAGAATTAGATTTTATTTATACCATGGAAATGAATATAAAATTTTTTGAAAAACAGATATAATGTATGTGTGAGAGATCTGCATAGTAGAATTTTTATTACATTATTAAAATAATTTAGTTTGATGTATTAATAATATCTTATCGAATTATAATTATGGCAGATCAATGTGCTGCAATATGCACTGCGATTAATGAAATGCTAATCATATTTACGATACTTTTAATCTGAAGAGATCTACATAAAACTACAAACTTATTGAATCTTAATTACAATCATTAATTAAATTCCATTAAACGTACGTCTTACTTCTGTCCGCTATCTATACAAGATACCATACGATATCCTGAACATGAAGTTATGTAGCGATTATATAACTGTACTTATCCTGTAACTTGTACAAATCTCAATTATATTATTATATTAAGCTATAAATATGTTATAGATTCTGATATTATGGAATATTTTCTTTAAAGTTTAAGCATCTTGATATCGATGATAGTACGAGAAAAATTTTCAATAATAAATTAAAGGAAATTAATAGAAATAATGTATGTGCAATGTTAGCTGTCTCAAATTTACCGATATCAAATACACCGATCAAAAAATAAATGTCTAGCTGTCTCAAAATTTACCGATAAGGATTCTAATTATATCGACCATGAATTCCACGTTCTACACTTTGCATTCGATTGCACTCAATTAATTAACGTCGATTTAAATGATCTACAAATTTCTTCTCAAATGAAAGAACAAGGAAGACATAAAGGATCAATTAATTAAGTTAGTTAATGTTCACGGAACTTTTCTCATGCGTCTCAGGTAAAATTACCCGGAAGAAAACTACTCTGTCTCTCCTCAATTTGTAGTGCCGGCTATCAGCTACAGTTAAACATCTATTACGACTCCAGGCAGCGCTAAACAACTGACAAAAGTATCCCGTGGATATCATACGCCTGTCCGTGTCCGATAAAGATCCACTGAACTTCTGCTGTAGAATACATTCGCGGAACGGTGGATGACGTTTATCGTTGCTGAAAACACCGGGCCTCATAAGCCTCCACCGGGGCCACCTGGCACCACTACACATTCGCACGTGTAATACTCACACTTACCTTGATTGAGTCGCGAGAGACACGAGCATCGGGCATCTCGGCAATTCCGTCACGCCGATTCCGCCGGCGGTTCAAGAGGAGAGCGACCGGCGTGGCCCGGCGCGGCGCGGCGCGGCGCGAAGCGGCGCGAAGCGGTGTGGTTGCTCCTACCACTCCGCCCGAGCGCTACCAGGCGTGCACCAGGAGCCACGATGGTGGGGTCGTTGTCGCGTAGCCGGCGTCAGGAGGGAAGCGAGGAGCGCGGAGTGTGAGTCGGTAGGCTTGGCCCTCGCGCGAGCGAGTGAGCGGAGTCGCGGCCTGTCAGAGTCCACAGTCCTAACTCGGCCTCAGGCTGCGATAGATCGTATCTTACGCGGCACCGTACCCGCCGCGGAGCCCAGTAGTCATTCAATCCTCGCGATCAAGCGAATCGCGCGCGATAGCAATCGCGGATCGCGGCCGTGCGCGCGCGCGCGGGGCGCAATCGGGCTGCTTTTCTTCTCGCCGGTCCCTCCTCCCCCTCCCCCGCTCCTCCCTCCGGCCGACCGCGAGTGATCGAACGACCTTCGACTAATATAGCGCGAAAAATCCCCCGCGGGTGACTGGACTATCCCCTCATCTGCAGAAATTATCGCTTCTCCGCTTCTCCGATCGTCAGCGAGGCAGGGAGGCGAACGCGAGGGCGGATTATCGCGATCGCGTTCGTAAAAGAACGGGATACCGGGAAACTGTTACAAGAGGTAAGATCTTTTTTT
Source organism: Tetramorium simillimum (assembly GCA_011636635.1). NCBI lineage: Eukaryota > Metazoa > Arthropoda > Insecta > Hymenoptera > Formicidae > Tetramorium > Tetramorium simillimum. The sequence continues at coordinate 10,053 of VBVQ01001143.1, forward strand.
TTACGGATTTCTTGAGAGAGAGAGAGAGAGAGAGAGAGAGAGAGAGAGAGAGAGAGAGAGAGAGAGCACGTGTAGGAGGCTGTGAGTGAGAGATCGGCAGAGAGAATGTGCAGATTACGGTTTTGCATCCGGGATAAACGAATTAATTTTCTTCTTTACGATTCTACGCGAAATTGCACGTGTGTGCGTAGTTGCGCGTTTGCGTGTGCGTGCGTGTGTGCGTGCACGAACCCCTTGTGTGCGAGCGAGTGAATGAATTACTTTTGTGACGTAAGATCGTACGTGACATATGCCATGGGAATTTGGGAGCTGTAGAAATCGGCATATGTGCCGTTATTGCGAACTTATCATTATCGTACATGCGTGAAGCTACTATTGAGCCTCAGGAAGATAAGGTTCAATTAAAGTGGAGCATATTTCTTTTCCGTTGAATTTTAAACTGACTTACAGGAGATAATATACGACTTAATATAGGACTCTTCAAAATATTTTAAATAATCTTTAGAAATATGCAAATAACACAGTAAATTATTTTTTTAATTCCTAAAATAAGTTTTGTATTAATATCTTAATTTAAGACTCATTTATTAAATTTATAGGTTGAAAATTTAAATAAAAAGAAATATTTAATTTAAATTTCGTGAAATTATTTTTAATAAATTAACAATTAAAAATAGAGATAAAGACTAAGGATACCACTACCATTTAATGCAAATTACAACGTTTATATTGTGTTCTCATACTTAAGACAATATATTGATTTTTATGATTTAAAACATTTATTGTATCAAAATATTTATTTATTATATTATTATTCATTATATCATTTATTATATTCATTATATATTATACCATAAATTTTAATTTATTTGATTACTTGAATACAATTTGAATATTAAGCGATTTATGAGGTAATATATTACATAATCATTTTATCCGTATTCGTTCAGCTTAGGAAACACCTTCACACTTCCGATGCAGTAAGATAGAGACTTCTACACGTTCTGCTTTCCTATATTTCCGGTCTTAGTGGTCGAAGCGCGTTTTTCTAAAATTAGAACGAAATGCTGAAAGTGAAATAACACAACCTCATGGTAGTCAGGGTCGTGCCGCAGATGGTGATTGTCTTTGTTCCGGACCGTGTAATGGATCTTCATAAAATTTTTCCAGAATACTATAATCATCTTCCGAAACTTTCCGCGAAACTTACTTCAGAATCTAATAAACTTTTTTCGCTGCGAGTGAAGAACAAGGTTAATCATTTTGTACGGTTTAATTACTGAAGTTATCAAATAGCCAATCACTCAATAGTTATCATTCAGTACCGTCATTTGATAATTTTTAAATTTAATAACTGTTACTTCCAATTTTATTGAAAGCTATATAATTTATTTACAATATTTCTTATAAAAAAAGCTACGATTTCTGTATGTTGGTAGGAATTTTTATAAAATTAAACACTATTTCTTAAATTGTATTGCCCCTTGCAAAATATATAAAACAGAAAATTAAAAAATTTTGCTACAAAGTTGCGATATGAATATAAAATTTTATTTGTGCATATTTATATTTGTAAATTGGAATAATTATCGCATACACACACATTAACAGTACAATTTCCATTGTAGATATGCACTATTTGATTTTCGCGTTTGTCACGATTCGCCACATTCTTGCATCACCGGTCGTCAGGTATAACTTTTCGCTGATTAAAGAAAAAATGACTTTAGAAGCCGCAGCCTCAGCCTGTAGCACGTCCCAGAACTCATTGCTCTCATTTTTTTTACATATCTGATAACACTTGGCGCGTGAATTAGATAAGACACAAATCAGAATTTTTATCTTCTGGCAAGTCGCGCGCGCCGAATAATTCGTTTCTAAAGACAGATAAATTTATTAATTTTATACTAAGTGATTCAGAAACACATTTTTTAAACTAATTTTTAAAATAAATCATGTAAAAATTTTTCCTTCTTCTGGGACCAAGATAAATAAAAGTGCATTCTTGAAAAGTTTAAACCTGGTTTAAAGTTAAATGGGATAGAGGCGAAACCGGTCATAAATCCTCGCGCCGAAATGTTTCGCAACGCGGGGAAAGTCGCGCGAAAATTCCCAGACGTTAATCGGGCGAATCTCCGCTTTCAGCGCGTGACAGCTTTCCGTGGAAATCTTTGGCGCGTCTCTCTACGCTACGACATTCGTACGCGTGCACGCAACATGTATGCATGCCCGGAGGATCGGAGGCCGAGTGCGCTCGCTCGCACTGGGATTAAGTACACATGATTATACCTGCGTAGCCTAAGATATCTTCGTGGCCGTCTCTGACGATGGCTGTTACGTAACGATGTTAATCAGAGGTAGCGGCTGATCCTGTGCCCGAGCGGCACAAATCCGACGTCGAAGTCGGCTGATCGGCGCGGGAGAAAATTAAACGCCTGAAACTAAATCCCTGGCGACCTTGAGGACGTAATACCGCCGACGTCCGGCAAGCTGCTGCTGTCCGGTCGATGCGTCGCAAGATTGACAATCGGCTGGCGTTGAACAATTCAATTGGCCGAGATCTGGCGTGGACGTGCGTGGCTCTGAATGCGAAACTCCGACGTACGCCGCGCCGGCGAGACACGAGGAAACCGAACTCACTGGGTAAATTATGGAGATAAACCGCGCGGACGTGTATATAAGCTTCACTTTCGAAAACCCAGACAGCTTCGCTTTCTCTCGTGCGCGCGTTATTTCTTCTTCCCCTCTTATTTGTCTCCGCCGGATCTCCGAGATCTTTATGACACTTGCTAGGCCTCGCGAATGCGTTGAAAACGCAGGCAATCACGACATATTAAATTTTCCCCTCGGATTGATTGCGATCGCGGACCCACACGTGCATGCAAATGACAAATAGAAAACACGCCGCATCCGCCTGCGACGTTCGCGACGTTGCTCCGGAAAATTCATCGTGATTTATCAACGACAAGTTGATGCCGGCCACGGTTAATGAACGTCAAGCTGGACGCTTGAAATTAATTCGCCTTCGCGTCTTCCGGTTTTCGAGATGACCGACAGTCGCCCAGACGTACAATTACTATTCTGAGTGCGGAACGGAGCGCTAGTTGGCCAACTCCAGCGACGATCAGTCCCCGAGAAGAGTAAACAGCAAAGTAAATTCCATAATTAATATCTGCAAATAAAGATAATCGTCGGCAAATATTTCCCGGTTTAACTTAGCCGCGAAAGCGCTTGAAGCTCGATAAAGAGTTACTCATTCAAATCCTCTCGACGCGCGGTTGAGAAATGGCACGTCTGCAGAGATGAAGAGAAGCAACAATGAAAAAAGACGGATGATTTTAAACGGAATCTTTCGATGAACTTTCATATTTGCCTTACGGGGACTCCCGGAATCCGAAGACCCGAAGTATATCTTTCTCAACGACAATCCAACGAGATTTAATCTTCAAGGATCTCTTCCTGTCGCTGCAATGTGTGTATGTGTGCGTGTGTCTCTTACTTTGAGAATACTGTGTCCTACCGTGACAAATCGAACTCGGGGAGGGACGCGAACGTTTCTACGCCGATCGTCACGGATTACTCGTCACATCTACTCGTTGGCGGAGCAGGCCAAGGCAGCGATGCAATATCGCCTGGCGCGTCTGCATCGTCACGATAACGAGTTTCCAGGTGTTTACGACCACGCGACGTCATCGAACCCATCTTTACCTTTCCGGCCGTGTGCATTCGTATGCATGCGCGGTATGTTACGGCCGCGTTGTGTCTTCACTTCGGCGCACACCGCGCCTCGCAGCCCGACGCCGCGCCGGGAATGGAGAGACCTCCGTGCCGTTTCTACCGCTTCTCCATGTATCGGCCAGTTCTAACCGCAGATAACGATGCTTCACACGTGCACACTGTGTTCTGAAGATTCCCTCTCTACGCGTGTAATTTATGCAGACAATGCAATGATGAATTCCGAGACAAAAGTAGTTTATATTCATCTGAATAGTACCTCTAATGGTTATGTCCTTCTTTTTCAAAGAGTGCTTGTTTCAAGAAGGAGAAATAATTGTTGAAATGTAAAATAACAGTAACGACGGATAATTTTATTAACATTGTGGTACTGATTCTAGAAATTATAGAAAGATTGTTCTGATATCAAAAGCGTTAATAATAATGTAAAATTTTTTTCTCTTTTTTAATTCCAAATATTTCCATATTTCCAAGTGAGAAATCGATTAGGCTCTTATTTTTTAGTCAAGTTTTTTTATTAGTCATAAATCAACATGAAGAAATTTCATATTAACATTGTCTAAACGAGAACACGTGGATTTCATAATTGGTTGGTAATAGGTAGCTCTCGCAAAAACGAATAATTGCGATTTCCTGGATCGTGTAGAGTAATAAATGTCAGAATAATTTTATAAACGACGGACGTCGCTTATAAGACGTTTACACGACTCTTTGAATTCTGAACGGCACTTGATTTTATCTTTGCCAAGCGAAAAATAATTCAAGTCCGACATAAACGAATTGGTAACGACACTTTCACTTTTTGTTGGAATAATAATGTAATCGTGGCATAAAAATAAGATATTGAAGCGAATTTTTACACGACATTAAAATATTATAAAACATTTCAGACCAATTGTGTATGCGTTTTGATCCGCAAATTTTCTTTAAAAAATTATTGCTATATCGCTCAATATATAATTAGCTTCGATAAAAGTCCAAAGTGTAGTTCAAAATTTTTGCCAAGGATCTTCTATTTTTAGCTTTCTATATCTTGGCAATTGACATATTTACTCCTATGACGAATCATGACTCGGTTGCAGTGAATGTGCTAAGTTTTGTAATAATAATTCAAAACGGCGAAACGGTACGAAAACTTTCCACGAGAATCAACGCTGTTGATCGTATTGCAAAAAAAAAAAAGAAACCGCGATAATGTATCGCGCCGTTCGTGATTTAAAAATACGAGGCGCTTTACTGCTCCTCCCGATATCTTATGTATCCCCTTATCGCGCGCTTATCGATACGTGATAACGCAACGAGCGTGGAAAATCAAATAGATCGTACTTTATCTTTCATGCCGTCCGTCAATTTCTGCGTGAATTTCGAACTTCTCCGGTACGTTTCTTTGGCGTTCTCGCAATGTTCCCGACGAAATTTGCATGTGCCAAAAGATCGTCATGAGCGAGACGCGACAGACGATATATTTTGGTTTATTGCGCAATTTATTTATATATCGCGGAAAGGAAACGAGCGTCATTCAGAGCCACAAACGAGTTACGCATTACATATTCATTAATTACGCACGATTAACACTTTATTGTTAATATTTATCTTTCGTTATGGTCGATAGCGTAATAATAATTATTTTTATTAGATACATGTATTAATGTAATTGCTATCTGACTCTTTTAAGCAAACATTTTAGAAAGTGAGAAAAGTTAATTTTCTTTAAAAAAAAATATGTTGAATGATTAAGTTTAATATTTTTTAATTTCTGATTCCAGACATATTAATAATTAATTTTTTAATTAAGCGTACGCTAAGATAAAAAAATCTAGTTTATTTCAATTGGAAAACAAGTCTTTTTATCATTTTGCATTCTTAAAATTGCATCTGTCAAGATGACTTAAATTTCAGAATTGGCTATCAATATCTTGACATTGAAGCAATCGCTTGGTCTTGACCTTTAATATCGCGCATTGAAGTAGGGCTGCACAGATTGAGGCACTTTTTCTTCTTATTAATATAGTTTTTATATCCCATCGATCTACCATAAACCCATTATTTAAAATTTTTTAACAGGCATAAAATATACAATGTTGATTGACAATTTAAAAAATTACCTAATAACAAATGATTAATATTATCACGTCAGAATGGACGTGTGCCATTGGATATGAAGAAATCTTTTTTCTTCAGAATAATACATCTTATAATCTCGTGGGTTAGCGACGGTATTTTAAATTGCGCCTAGAAATGCGGCTCATTAAGTACTGTGCTCGTTACTCGCCAGTGCCGTCGCGTTAATTTGTAAATCTCAAATTGTTGTTGTCCTCATGACGCATGTATCATGTATGTGAAGCTCTCAGGTCATGTGCCTTTCAAGAAGAAGGCAGGTACAGAGACTGATAGTGCGAAACGGAGAGAAAGATGGGAAAATTAGTTGGGTCGTGTGAGATCTTTCCTCCAGCAGGCCTGAATGTGACGAAGGTCATCACTGACGGCTGTCGTTAGCAATGCTGATGCTTCAGAGACAGCATAAGTGACTGCGACCCTCGTATATTTATTCTATCATCTATTTTATCGGTTGTTTCTATTCTATTGTCCTCTTTTCTATTTTTCTTCTTTTGAATATACCTTCCTAACATTTTGTTCTCGTTATTTCCTTAACTTTACATTCTTTTTTAGAATAATCTTCTGTGCCATACTTGCAGTATACAATAGATTGTTAAATGTTTTGTTGATGTACTATTAAGTGAAATTTAAACAAGCATTCATTGAGAAACAACGGTCTAATTATTTTTTTGAAAAACTTGGAAGATAATATATTCTAAAGTCAAGAAAAAATTATATATATTTTTAATCTAATTAAAGCTTAAAATAATTTTTTAACACATATTTATATATAATATTATTTGTTTTAGTATGTAAAAAGAAAGAAAATAAAAATAAATGTATTTGATATTATAATTTCTTAGTTCTCTGAAAGATAAATTTATAATTAACATTCTTATTTAAATAATATTTTCTATTCCATTTCTATAAATCACGTGGATTTTTGCACCTCTTCTCTTGAAATTTTCTCTAGTTATTAATGTTTAATAGCTAAGCTATTTCATACTTGATTACTCCGCAGTTTCCTGGGACGTTACTACGGACTATTTTATTCGATTGAACTGATTCAGTGCTACTAGCTGCTTCTATTATCTCCGATAATGTTTTCTGCACAGCATCTGATTCGTTCATGGCCGATTGCGAAAACATGTCTACCGATCTGTCTATCTCTTTTTTTTTTGGTTCTTTTGACTCTCCATGTATTATTTGTTAAATGTATAGGGTATCTGTAGAACATCCTGTATAATTTCTTTTTCAACTCTTTCCGCTTCGTTTCTCTCTCTCTCTCTCTCTCTCTCTCTCTCTCTCTCTCTCTCTCTCTCTGTCGTTCCTTTTCTTTCGCGCATAGTTCAGCATACACCTTTCTACATATGCATATATCAATAGTCAGGTTGCGGTCTGAGAAACCGAGGTGGACGATGAAAATGATCGCTATCGCCCAAGGCTCTTTTACACGAACGAAATTCTGACGTATCATCGCAATATACTACTTACGTAACACAACAAAGTAGACTAATGTGAACGGAATATCTTAAATCTTTTGGCGAACCGAAAAGCGTTATCGACTCTTAATTGCCTCTCCTTAAATATAGATGTAATGGTCGAAATAAATATCATTATTTCGCAAACAGAATGGAAAGTATTTCGAGAGAACGTAATATGAAGAATAAAAGGAAAAGAGTTTGCAACATTTTTCTCTGGAGAAACATGAAAATAATTTTTTAGAAATTTAAAACTAATTGAATAAATTTGACGATGATTAGTGGTATTAAATGAGATCAAATAAATCCGTCATATATTTTGCAAAATATAATATTGTTAAATTAACTAATAGCAAATTATATGATGAACGTAAAACGTTATTTATATACTTAAATAAAAATGTAAGTCTACTCGATTTGAGATATAATTATGTTCATATGATAGACTTACGATTACTTGTGCGAATTGTTATTTTGACCATCAAATTGTTAATTAAGATAGATAGAAATGGAGAAATACTAAAGACAGTTTTAAATCAAGTAGATACGCAATCAAATATTTGTTATTCGATAATGTCACACACCGGTTTTTTTACGTCAACTCATGAATGACATTATGGCGCCTGATTATTAGTGCACATGACTCAGAAAAAAAAAGGAAAACAGATATACTTAGATTATTAATGTAAATATCGCGGTCTTTCTATGATTTCTGTCTATGTGAGATCAATAATATTGAAAAAATTAATTCTTATCTTGTTTCTGATTCTCTGCACCTTTATCTTATTTTATATATAATATACTGCATAATTGTATAATTGCAATAATACATACATAATATATAATCTAATAATTTTAATAATCATATATATATAATTTTTTTCTATACAAGAAATATCATGTAAAATATACTGTGACATGCGTAGGAAATAACAATCGTACACGTGAGATTGCGGTTTCACATCTTGTTATCATTATCTATTTGGGAACATATTCAAAGATAAGCGTTTTATCAAGGTACCATGTATTGATCGATATTAGTATTAAAAATGTATATTTTTATAAATACAAAAGTAAATTTTTCTGTTCTTAAGTACATATTACAGGCAAATTAATAAAGCCGGATTACTGAGGGAAAAAATTAAATAAAGATTTTAGTTTAGTTCAAGATTCAGTTGCTTAAATTTTATAAAATTATAAAGCTTAAAATAAAATACCCTTTGAACTTTCTTAATTTCGTCTATGATTATAAATAATATTTGAAGATCCAGATTTTTGTACGGATCACGAATAAAATCGCAGTTGAATGCATCACGATTGCGTGATATGAAACCACAAACGTTACATCACCATTGTCAACGAGGTGCAAAATGTGATTGTTTCCGGGGTTTATAACTGACCCTTGAGACCAATTGAGTATAAACGAAGATTGTCAGTGCATTAATCACACTGGTATTTAAAGCCAAATTTTTGCAAATTGCTCTGATGGTACGTGTTTGTTGAAAGATTTAGTGCGGCAGTGACGTATAATGGAAATTCCTTCGACATAACTTTACGATCTTTCCGTTTACTCTTTGGCGAAATTTGATAATCAGTACATGGATACAATAAATTTGAAAAGAATGACAGACAGTAAAGATAAGAAGAAGAAAATAAACAAAGCTATATATAGCATATTAATTTACTTGTAGGAATAAAGCTATCATTGTTGAAGTTTTCATTGAATGTTTAATTGTATGTTTCTTTTTTAATTGTATGTTTCAATTTAATTGTATGTTTCTTTTTTAACTTCTTTTTTAACTGTAATTATTACACATAAAATGTAAGATCAAGAACACGATCCTGCATAAAATATAAATTCTTACAAGATATTTAATTTGTGTGTAATTGTTTTATACAACAATATCCTTTACTTCTAAAACGTAAATATTATTTTCTTCAATTGAGAAATTCTATTGATGACGAATAAAACTACTTTTCACAACAAGTATGTTTTCCTAAGAGTTACGTGTAATGAAAAGGTGAAGGCTGACCGGCTCTTTACATGTTAATACGTAATGATCTTGATCTCTATATTACATAGTAAAGTATTTTGCGAAGGCTTAATGCGCAAAATACATACATTCTCTCTTTCAGGAATATCTTCTTTATAATATATATCTTCTTTTAAAATTAAAATCTCTCAATTTTTCTAATTTAAATATCAAACAGATAAGATTTATAAAATCGATCAGTTATATTTGAAATATCTTGCAGACAAGTCGAACAAAGTAGACTATTAATAGATTTGAAAGGTAAACATATTAGAAGTATTGTGGGTATAATATTATTACTACGAGCAAAAATTATAATTGATGGCATACAGTGAAATCAATAATTTCATAAGAGATGAAATAAAAAAATACAGAAAAACTATCCAAGGACTTAATTTGAAATATTTAAGACTTGATGTATGATATATTTTAAGTGATTGAATGAATTTCCTAATATGGGATATGAATAAATGGGGAATCTTTGCGAATAACAATCAACGAATGATACTTACGTTGCGACCTCGACGTTTGACAGAGCACCATGTTAGGAGATTGTCACAACTAGTAGCAAAGTGCGTTCAACGACTGGTACGACGACTCGTTAGAAAACACGTTAGAAATGCCGTTTCGTCTGAATTGGCTTTTGAGCGACGCCTGCGACGATCACGCCTGCCGTCTCGTCGCGAAATGTATGTCAGCACGGCGATATTGTTCCTAATTGCCTCTATTGGCAGGCAATGGATATTATTTCAGGCACGGCGACTGCCACATGTGGTCCTCGCACGACGCCGATCTTGAATCACTTGCGCGACCGTCCTCGCTCCGTTAACACGATAAGAACAGTTGTTAGCAATCAATAATCTATGAAAATTTATAATGAACGACGTAGTAATTTGATAGCAGCTTCATCGGAACGGCAATCACCATGGAAAGTAGAACGAGTCGCACGTGCCTTAAACACAAAGGGATTTTTAATTTTTATATCGCATATGTGAAAGACAGATATATTTTTCTTAAATTGTCGGAAGAATGACAATCTTAGCTTCCGTTTCTACAACTATTATTTCTACTCATTCATCGCCCTTTTCGAGTGGGAGAAGTGAAGAGGCAACGAGGAATTTCAGTGGAATAAATAAAAATGTCGATATATAACAGTGTACTTCGCGTCAAGAGCAATAATTTCAAGTCCTGTTCCAGCATCCAGTTCTGTCACCGGTGGCCAATGCCCCGTCGTCGTCTGAATTCTATCGTTCTTTTGCAATCGCTTCCTGACGTTTACGCAAACTGACAGGGCGATCATGTCTCGCATTTATCGGCGCTATGCGAATCGATCGATCGGCACTAATTGAGCCGGTCACAGGCAGTCTTAGAGGACATTATTAGCAACGCGAATCTTGTTATTCGTGATTACTCGAGTTGATTGACCTATCCTACTCTGACGCATGCCTCTATGCGTGATCTCTAGGCGTGCTGCGGCTTGATAATCGTTTCGCCCGAATGCATGATATGCCAATACTTCGACATTATTTGCACGAGAAAGATGGGAGTTGTCTGATACAATCTCCATTATCGTTGTTATTTCGATTCACTTTAGCCATTTTTTACCTTGCGATTGTTATTAAGATTCTGCGACAATTTGTGGGGAAAGAGTTGAAAAAAATGAAGAGAGAGAAAAGGAGAAATTACTTTCGTTGCATGTAACGACATAAATTACGTTTTGACATAATAACCCGTAATTTATGAGATAACTTTCCATCGTAATTTAGACTTTTCGTTTCATTTGTAATGATACGGAGAAATATCATCTGCAAGAAATAAGGGGGCTCGTAACAGAAAGTAATGCCACAAAAAAGCATTCCCGGAAGGGACGTAATACGTATCCGAATACGTAACGCATTTTAGATGTCTGTCGATCGATGGCAGCGATATGTTGCGAAGCACGCGTGCTCCGAAACCAATTAACGTTTCATTTACGCCGGTCGCGATACCATCGTCCATTCGGCGACTTACAATGTAACGCCGATCGTGCGTGACTCTGAAGTCTTTTTGCGGAATTTGTCACGGTATTTCCAGTTTCTTCGAAAGCGGAGCTTCAGCCCGGAGCTGTGTCTGCCCGTACATCGCGCGCATTAAGGCACGTTTACGCTTGGCTTTTCCGGGGAACTTTGTTTATTGTTAATGTAAATACATTTCTAACTGGGCGAGATTCGGTCTATTTGTTGATCAACAAAATTGCTAATTCGATCCGGTGAGAAATTCTTGGCAAGCATTGTCGAGGGTCAGTCTAAATGTAGTTTAAAGCAGTCAACAAGGTTGAAAAGTGTTCAGAGCGTAAACGCATCATGTATCTTCAATACACTGTTTCCAATCTAAAGTAACGATTGCATTGTCACTATCTTCTTCAAACTTGTGTTCTACTTTTAGATTCTCTCTTTCTTTTTCTATGTTGTAAACTTTTCTAAAAAAATTTCTTCCTTAACAGCCCGTTGCTTAAACCAATCGCTTAAATCAATCACTAGAAATGAATTACACACTATAAAGGAATGTGTATTCCGTAATCTAAAGATAAAGATTATATGGCGATTTTTCTAAAAATAAAGATTGTATCGTGATTGCTCTAAAAATAAAGATTGTATCGCGATTTCTCTAACTAGACCATCTTTCCAGTGAGATCTTATTTATATTGACGGACGGAATGTGCCATCAACTTCACGATCAAAGTTCAATTTATGATCGATGACGTTGGTTACTTACGCACATCGGCCGTGGATGATAACAGAATGATTTTGTAAATTAAACTGCAGACAGAAGAACGTACGGAATGATAAAAAGAAATACCATGAGAGAACTGGCGGAGAAAAGTCAGCAATAAAACCGCATTTGCATTATGATAGATTGATACTTGTCACTTCTCCACATGTTCGAGTCGAATGATTTATCGATCGCGGCTTTCTCTTTTGGGAACGAAATTAAATGCGGCTAATTGATTAATTCGCCGAAGTAACAAAACGCCTTGATCGGTCAGAATGCCGTTATGCGCGAAATATCATGCCAAATGATACGGCGGTTTTATTACAGCAGAGAATTCGTTAACAGCGACACGATATTAACTCGTAATAATAGTCCATTCATGCGCGCATGATTAATTTCACATTTTTATGCACGATGCAAGGACGAAGGAAATGCTCGTCGTCTGGTTTTAATTATACTTTTTAGGTCTGGTTTGAAACAAGCAAATTTTTTCAGCGGTAAATTTATCAAGAAATTAATAAATGAATTAGTAATCGAAGCTCCGATAAATCTCACAGGAAACGCAATAATTGCTACGTGAGAACATCGACGAGCAGTTAATCAGAGACCGATGTCCTTGCGCTGCAGCTATGCTTTCGCACGCAACGAGTTAATGAGGCTAAATTAGAATAAATAAGGATCGCGTGATCAGGGTCAATAGACGGGACGCATTAAAATACAAATCGCTGGAATGAAACAAGCGGAATGTTTCCGCAGCCGCTTTTAACTTCCTTCTGTACGGAGGTGTTCGACCTGCCGGAATGACTCCACGAATCGCTCGGCTCCCCTGGAAACACGTGGTGAACTGGACCACGAGGACGCCGTCGGTACCGTTAAGAACGGAGTCGGCAAAAAGCGAGCCGTGACCAAACCGGGCATACATGTTCAGTGCACTGCTCGTTACGAATTTTCTGCTGAATTCGCACGAGACTTAACATAATCATGCGCAAAGTACTTACGCACGCAAAACGTCCCTCGAATCTGGATTACAGGAACCTCTCAGTACTCAATTACAAATTACTTTTAAGATAATTAAACAAATACTTAAATAAATAATTAAAATGTGACTGAAAACGCCCAGCACTTTTAGAGTCAAATCAACGATTGAACCTGTGTGGTCTTGATTACGCAGTTTCGATTGATTCTATCAGGATTAATTACAAAAAATCTCAGTTTTCATTTAATTATTCATAATTCACTGCGCGCAGTATAATATGTTATTATCCGCACGGATGGTCAATTAAAACGAAGAAATCGTATTTAGCGATAACGATAAGCCTCATTAATGTAATGTCACGACGTAATCGACGTTGCCTCTTTGAACCCGAGAAACCCGGCGTGCCGAATCTAGCACACGCGCGCGAAACATTTTGCAACGGCGCGATTACGAAACGCGCGAGAAGGATGCGGGCCATAAAAGAAAAGATCCGGGGGAGGGAAAAAATAGGCGCGTGTCGTAATAATAATAATAATTACGACTGCCGCGTAATAACCGCTGCGACGAGCCAGGGCCGGAAAGTCAAGGACTAGAAATCTCGCACCGGAAAGTGAGTCAGCGACGAGCGATACAGACGAAAGGGGGGAACGGAGAAAAATCGGCGAGACGAATCTTGCGCAACCGCGAGGAACGAGAACGAAAGTGTGGTCGTCGCGGAGAAAATCCAGGCGCACTCTGATTTAACACCTCGGCGAGCAAATCAACGGCGGGAGCCTTGCGAGCGGATTATCGCGGTGGGTAGATAGGTAGGTAGAGGTAACACGCCGGTCGGGAATGCGAACACGTGAAATTCCTCGCGAAATGATACTGCGGTTACACCGCGAGAGAATCGTCGCAAACAACTTTCCACGGCTCACATACTTGCAAACGTGCGATAAACGCGATTACGCGCGCCGCGTAAGAGAGAGACAGAGAGACAAATGCAGCGTAAGTGGCGAACCATACGAGGAAGAAACGAAGGAGCTTGAAGGAGCACCCTTTAGAATAAAAATGTCCTGATTGATCACGAGTTAATTCATCGTTCGTTCATGCTGTTCGCCGCAATTTATTTTCTGTTACTTAGCTATTTGTTTGATGCTCGGACGATGATCATTGATCTCGTCAGTGTCTCTCAATGAAATCGCGTTCAATCAAGGAATATAGGTATTTAACGTGGGAATTCATTCGTCTGTTTCACATGTGTTGCAGATGCCCTCGAGATCACGGTGTTGCCGAAACCACGTCTGAGCAAACGAGTCGTAAGTGACCGATTAAGATACTCTATCGATTGCATGACACGTGGGGAGTAGGCTAAACGTAATTTCTCATGACCGTAATAATAATATTTTATCACGATTATTGTGATTAATATCTGGTTAATGATGATGTATCGTGGGTTATTAACTGAGGCCGATAATAAAAATTTGCTGTTGCATGCGAGATAAATTGAAATGTTATTTTACTTACTGACCGACTTTCTGCAATTAACTACCACGTTTGTGTTTGCAATTAGCAACATCAATCGCAATATTTCGCAAAATGTAAACGTCGGCGTAATTTTAAGCGACACTTCTTGTCACAAAAGGACGTAAATTTTTGTCATTGTCCTCTCCAATTATACAAACGTGCGGACCTCTTTTTTTTTCGAAGAAATCAAGATTGTTAAGCTTGAGAAAAACTGTCACGTCACTACCGTACCGTGGCACATCCTAACACCATATCATTTTCATGTGAAAGCCTCGTTCGTGGAATTACAGGAAGTAGCTCTTCGTAAACCTCACACACGCGCGCATACATATTGGTTATACAAAGCGTGGACGCATATCCGAAGTGCGGGGTAACGGATCGTCCCCCGAGGTCTCGAACCCATTGGCCATGACCTGCCTCCACCCACGCGATCGCGTAAAACATATCTTGCACACTGCACTGTGCGTAGATCTCGAGGGCGCATTACATCCGTTTGAAGATTAAGTCGGAAAATATCGGAAAACCGCACGCCCTTTGTTCCGATAAAATCATCAAACTGTTTCAAATCTTTCCGGATACCTTACAAAAAATATGATATTTTGCGATCTTTAACATAAAAGACAGTCCGCGTGAAATTTCGAAATTTATTAGTCTTCTTTCGTATTTTTATTTTTCCGACAATAAAAATTAAAAAACGGAGAAACTCGTCGACATTTTTACTTAATAAATTTCTGAAAGTGTTCTCAGGATCGAAATTAAGCGTCGGGTGCTTATAACGTTTTTCTACTTTATTATTGGTAGATCATTGCAGATCAATTAGCTCTGATGTAATATAATATAGCACCGAGTTCTATAACATAATATTTACGCAATATATATTTCCGGTTACTAATCTAATTTCTCTTATTAATTTTTTTTTAAATTTCGCGATTGATCGTTAATCGTGAGGTGAGAGCGCGTGATTTCTAACCGGGCACAGCCCCGGTGATTACGCAACGGCGAGAAATCGGTATCGGCTTATCGGTATCTTTAACAAGCACAATGAAATCCATTATTTGCTTTATCTCATTGATAACGACGAACATTCATTTCAATCCCGCGGTCAGAGTTATTAACGCGCAAGAAATACACCATCGAATCGCTTATGCAGCCGGCCAATTAACGTGATTACGATCGGTCATGTGAGTTCAATGCACGTCGTTGCGCGATCTCGGCGCGCGAACCATCGCCTTTCTTTCCTTCTTTTACTCGCTGTTTATAGATGGAAATGACGTCACCGTTATGCCGACACCGCGGACAGTATGCAAAATAATGCAAATGACATGCCGAAAGTGCTCGCCCCCCGTTTTTCTATGTATAGAACGCGGTCGTGGCGGTTTAGCCTTCCAAAGAGGTATTTCAAATGACGAAAAAGAGGCTTGTCCGACTGAAAAATTTTCTTCATTCAGCCTGACGACGATCCTCTCTCGCTTTAAGCGTTTAGCTACAGAAACGGCTACCTTACAAAAGCTATTTTAATATGCGCTGAACTTTGACATGTTCATTTTTCTACTTGTATGTAATATTTTATGATAATCGCAAAGATAAATATTTTTTCTTAAATTATAATTCGTAATTAGAAAAGATTCGTAAGCAAATTTTTCACGTTCTCTTAATTTCGAAATGTATGAATGAAATATATTATAATGTATGTACGTAGTATATTAAAATATACTTTATGTTACATATATTTAAAAAAATACTCGAATGATTTGCGTGCTCAACGATGTACGAGTTATTACAGCGGCTAGCAGAAGTGCGTCTGCCCCTAATAGTCGTACTATTTCACTAGAGTCTATTCTTATTTCATCGTACAAACCGCCTCTCTTATCTGCAGCCCCATATTGACGATTGTCGAGGCAATGATAATACGCTGATAAGGATTGCTCGGATGGGTGGGTTTTATCAGCGTTTTACCATCGCCTTTCAGCTTGGTCGACATAATTGGGTATCGAATGTATCACGCGCGACTAAGATCGAGTCGGATGTTTTGCAGGTGCTACAACAGTTGTAATTACCATCGGGCTGGGCGTGTATACTAATTACAGGCATTAGATAATCATTGCTGTGTTAAGCCAGCCGGGACGTTTTACTTTCATTACTTTCCTTCACGGTCTGCTTGAATAGACCGTGAAAATTGCGATCTTTCGCATATATGCGATTACAGGATATTACAAAGTACAACGTAATGGCAATAATTAGAAATAGATTTCGCTCGCTATTACGAAACGTTGTACCGGAAAGCGACACGCGACGAATAATGTTTCGTTATTCGGCGCATTCGTACTTTTCGATAATTGCTTATCTTCGGGATCTTAAATTCAGATACACGGTGCATGCGTCCAATTTAGCTCTTAAAAGTCCGCTTCTCTACCCCACCGCATTGACCTCCTTTCGGTGATCACGTCGGCCACCTCGGTACGCAACGTTCACTTCGACAGCACGCAGAATTAACATTGAAAATATTAATAATTATTGTTATAATCATTTCACGCAACGCTTGTATCCGTCCTTGACACAACGAGCTACGTGATCCATTCATCTTGGAACTGTGCGACGCATAGCTATTTTTATTATAAATATTCATCGAGTAACATAAAATCTCTTTGTTCAATCATAAATGACAATCATTTATGATTTACATATCTGTTATTGGTCGTATTCACATGTGATTTCCTTGTTGCAGATAAATCAGATCGAAAGATGCAGGCAGCACCGCCTCTGCTGTCGTTCGTCCTGATCCTTCTGTATCACTCAGGATGGACCTACGGGCACTGCAAGCTGGAGAACAGCACTTCAGCGTGGTGCGACCATCTGGAGGACCTCAAGAACATCGAGACGCACGAGCTGGAGTCCTTGAGCGTTCCGGTCGCACAAAAAGTTTTAGTCCCGAGCCTCTTCGACAACCTGACTAGCCTTAAGCATCTTGACCTGTCCGACGGCGATCTGAAGAAGATCGAACCAGGAAGTTTTCGAACTTTAAGTAACTTGAAAAGTCTCGATCTCGGCGACAATCGCATCGAGTACCTGGGACTAGCTTCCCTCGAGGGCCTAGCCCACCTGCGAAGTCTGAACCTGCGGAGAAATGCTATCCAGCAACTGCCGCCCGCACTGGCGCGCCTGAAGAACCTTAAGCACCTGGATATACACGGCAATCCGCTCCAATGCAACTGCGCCACTCTCAAGGTCCGCGATCTTATCACGCAGAGGGGCGTGACGATATCGAAGAAGGTCTTGTGCGCGGGTCCCGGCCACATGAAGGGCACATCGCTGATGAAACCGATCGCGGCGAATATTTGCAGTTTCGAGCAGCAGGACCGGGAGATGCAGAACGATCAAGCGGAGGGATCCGGGGACCCGGATCTGGGATCCGGAGATGTGATGGACGAGCTCAGCGAAGAGGACGAAGAAGATTACGTGGAGGTCAATAACAGTACGTCGGCGAAGCCGAAGGAACCGGAAGTCGAGACTCCTTTCCCGACCGCGTTGGATTCCTCGACCGAGTCTTCCGTCTCGAAAGAGATCTCTACTGAAGCGACAACGAATTCCTTGCAACATAGCTCTGAGGAGGAAGAAATTTTCTTCGACAATGAAGACAAGAAGGAGCAAGCGACCACGACCGAGATGTCGCGAAAGGACGACGACATTAAGGATGCCCTGTTTTATCCGACCGCGGGCTCCGGCGACGGGGACGAAAGTTCCGGCGAAGGATCCGGCGCTGGAGCGCATTTCGACGAGGAGGAGACTGAGAAGGCAGATGATGAGAAATCATCGCTTTTCACAGGCACCAGCCTATGGAATATGATTTTCGACGGCTTCACTGGCGGAACTTCCGCGACTACGCCGAAGACTAAAGACCCAGATCTTGAGGAGGAGGAATTTATAGACGTGTCGTCCACCAAACTGGCCACTGAGGAGCCAATCGTGCCCGGTAAAAGCCATTCGGTCGAGTCCGACATTGGTAAAATCACCACCGAAGATACCACAAAGATCGAAGCGTCCGATCCGATGGACGACGACGTACAAGTGCTGAAACCTCCTGATACGGACGACGATTCTAAATCTGGCAATATGATGGACAGAGGTAACAAAGAGCAGGCAGTATCCTCGCCCAATCAGTCCAAGAAAGGCATGGGTTCGTACGTCGTTCTGGCCGTTCTGCTCGCCATTGTGGCGGCGCTGATCGGTTTCGCCGCGTACAGAGGCGAGATATGCAGAAAGAGAAAGCCACCGGACGTAGAGACCGGCACTGAGATGAAGGAGATACAGAAGGCTCTTCTGGAGAACGGCGAGAATTCGAGTCAACCAAAGAAGGAAGAGAATGCTGTGTCTCACGTGAGGGAACTCGAGAGCGTTCCCCTCATGAAGTGTCCCGTCAGATCTGCCGGCGACGACGCGAAGATTGACGAGATCCAGAGCGACGAGTACCAGGCGCAAGAAGCACCGCGTCTCAATGGCACTGTCGATCACTCGGAGCCCGTGAAACCGCCCAGGAAGCAACTTTCACAGGACGATAGTGCAATTTCGCAGGACAACGAGGTGAGAGAGGACAGACCGCGTGTGGACGTCAACTCGTTGAAGAAAAACTTCCTGGAGGACAGGAACCCGCAACCCTCCACCTCATCGATACCGACGACCAATGGACCGACGAGTCACGCTTCGGAGTCGTCCAACGGACCACCGCTCAGCCCCGGTGCCCAAAGAGTGAAGATCACCTTGCAGGAGATTCCCGACAGTGTGCCAAAGACGCCCATACTCATCACGCGAACGATGGCTGGTGAGAATCTAGTCAAGACGCCATGAAGCAGTGTCCTAACGGAGAGAATCTACGCGAGATAACGAACGTTGTGTCGACCGACCGACGTGCTCGTCTGTCGGACATATAAATCGAGAGACAAATATGTGGTGCGGGAATGAAGAGGAAGAGTTTTTCTTTTTACGAATGCGACACGTATCCCAGATGTGTGTTTTATAATAACGCCGTTGTTCCTAAGGCTGCACGTAAATCGATTCCTCGCGATGGATTTTCGTGATGAAGAAAAATTACCGAGTCCAGAGACCATGCACGCGCCGACAGTGGCTAGAGGACTATTGTTTTCGGCAGGAAGCTGAAAGTGTGCGAAAGGTGACTGAGGAACAGATGTAACCTCGGGCCGCTTCGTTGAACAATCGGACGCACGAAATGCTATATGTATATATTTGCTGAAATTGTATGCCGTGCAGGATGTCCTTCGGGTATCGCCTATCCTTTTTTATTTATGACATCATTCTATTTGACTTTATTAAAAAAAAACTTTGCGAAATCGTAGATTTTCGTAAAACTTTGCATACATGTAAGTGAAATAAATATATAAATTTAAAAATTACAAGTCCAAAAAATGGTTTTATTTAATCGCTACATTCGAAGTGTTCCATTATCAAAATCCTACGACTTTTATCGCTTATATAATTCACGAGTTACTCTTATCAAGTCAATTGGTTTTTTTCTCTTAATTTAATTGAATAAAAATACGCGATTTTGGACATCCTGTATTTATGTCATACGTATAGGAATCCACGGATAGAGTAACGTTCGAGTTAACACTATAGTACACTAGTCAGTCTTCCTAACGGGTCTCTCGCGTGTCCTGCGAACGCCGGAGCGGAGACATCGGGAATTCCGCGATATTTGTTGTCGCGCGAGATCGCATCGCGAGGATCGACAAGATGTTCGCCGTACGTCGGGCGTCGATGATCATTCCAGTTCTGCCATATTTTTCTACGCACGAACCATCGAAGATTAAATACACACCGTCGGCCTTATGCCGTCCTTCGATCGAATTACAGATTGTTTGCCAACGCGTATACCTCGTAGTTTTTAGCACGGCCTTTATACCGTACAACACGTTTATACGCGGTTTGGACACGAGGAATTTGTAATTCAATGAGAGGAGAGTAGAGTTTGCCAATTATGAATAATGACCTTTGAGACAGCTTGTAGTACGGAGCGCGAGTTTGATAAACGATTTGACAATACCGCAATACGTTGTAAGACCCATTATTCACGTCAGAGAAAATATATACGTAATATCCTGTTATCATGTTATTCTTCTTTTAACGGACACGATTTCTCCTCGCGGTCTTAGAGGCGCGCATTTCAGCGACTTGTATCTTCATGTCCATTAACGTATTTATTCGTTGCGCGCGGCGCAAATGAAGAGACGGGCCGATTTCGTGTGTGTGTGTGTGTATTCCACCGCGGGATTATCAGTTAAACGAACGCGTCATGTAGCTGTGCGCGGCGTGACAAAGCGCGCGCCGCAATGTATTATCACATTATCCATACTATCGACTATTCCTTATGTATGATTCTTTTTAAGT
Organism: Tetramorium simillimum; assembly: GCA_011636635.1. Lineage (NCBI taxonomy): Eukaryota > Metazoa > Arthropoda > Insecta > Hymenoptera > Formicidae > Tetramorium > Tetramorium simillimum. The sequence continues at coordinate 31,031 of VBVQ01001143.1, forward strand.
CAAAATGTGTCGAATGCTGTCACGGCGTATATGATTAATTCTTAAGATAGCGCGGACCCCGTTAGATCCGAAACTTGTCCCAACGATAACGCATCGTCGGTTTTAACTTAGCGATAAAATGTGGAGCTCAGTGAAGATTGTAAGACTTTATTTATATGTTCAGCCTTTGATCAATAAAAGAGAGTGTTATTTTGTTGATATCATCATTTACCTTAATCGTGCGTCACGAATAATCTTTGACCTCTCGATGTTCTCGTACTCGCGAACACGTCACCAGCATTACACGCGTAATTTCTTTCTCTATATTTGTTATATAATTATCTAACGATATAATTATCTGCGCCTGAAGAAAGCACACTTTGCGCCGCGAAACATTTAATGCAAAGGAAGAAACAAATAATGAAAAAGTGTAAAATATATACCTTTCATATCAACATCCTATTTATGTGTGTACAGATGTAATTTTAATACCTCTTCGTAAATTTAGATCCTGTGAAGTTAAATGAAAATTCATACATGTTAAATATTTTTATCTTTTTTCCATAATAAGTAGTTGATGCCACACAGGTAGCCGATAAATGTATAAATGAAACGCCCATTATACCTCACTAATCAATTAGTGGATATTGCTGAATATATACCGTTTAATGATTTAATTATTTATAATCTATGCACACTGCCTTCACCGCCTTTCTTACTGTCGCAAATGATACATTATTATGATAGATGATTAGTTCATAACTATAATCTATAATCTTGAGGTATCTTAATTTTTTTTTTGGATTGACAAGAAATTACTGTAATTTAAGATCGGCGCCACATTCAAACCGGCAATCTGACGTTATTATAGTTAGAATCTCAACAGAGGGGACAGTATTCCAAGAAGACGCCTGTAGTTTTGCTCTTCTTCAGAGTAAACCTTTTACTATTGGCTCACCGTCTCATTTGTCATTTCCTAGATTACTAATCTTCCTTGGGCAATATATGTGTACTTAACACGGAAGAAAAAACCGGTTTGACAAGATAAAACCGTCGTAATATTATCGCGCAAACTGACGTGCGTTATCACGGATCCGTACTTACCCTGTTGATTCAACGTTGATTTAGATCGCGGACGAACTTTCGTTCGTCAGCAAAATAAAATTAAAAATTAGAAAATCACGTTTTGCGCGAGATGTACGTACAACATTAATCGCTCGTCCAATAAGTGCAAAGAATGCTAAAATTCTACACTTCCCTTGTTTTCCACATTTTTATGAAGTTTTTATTAAAATACTAAAAAAGATTTATTATACACTTTAGAATAATTCACAAAAAATTTAAGACTCGCGTTCCACGAATGATTCTCTATAGCCACCCTTGGGCTCTCGTTTGAGCTCCTTGATGACGATGGACCGGTTGGAACTCATTACCTGAACGTCGGAATCTTCATCGTCGGTAACATGCTCGTCTCTGAACAGCTGTCTTCTCTTTCTCTTCCTTGTGGTAGGAGTCTGCGGCCTTGGCCTGTCCTTGCTGCTGCTGGACTCGATGACCTCGTCCACGGCGCTGTGCCTCCTGGCTCTGCGCCCCGAGGACGTCTTAGGATTCCTGGGATTCGTGTTGTGCGACTGAACCGCGTCGCATATGTTGCCGCTGGAATTATTCCTCTCCCTTCTGATTCGTTCCTGCCGGCGTTCTTCTCGTCTCAGCAGATCGTCCTCGCTCTGAGTCCGCTTTCGAGGCCTCCTCGTTCTCCTCTTCTTCGTCCGTAGATTTTCCACGGAATTTATGGAGCGCAAATTGCCATTTTCGATGGAGATTTCGTTTAAAGCATCCATAGAGTGAGCCAATCTGGGCATCTGGACCGCTTCCTCGTAGCTAGGCGGACCGACTAATTCAAGAGGATTAATTCTGATTTCATCTCGATTCTCAAGTTGCTCTATTTCTTCCTCTAAACGTTGATTCCTGCAAGTGTGGTCAAATAGAGTCTTTATTTTATTTCGCTATGTGTAACTATGAGTAATATATTATTTATCATGCAATTTAAAAGTTGAAAAACAATTAAAAAATTCTTGTGATATTTAAAATTTTTTGCTAAAAACATTACTACGTCGGTAACACGCTCTCTGAAACCACTTTTGAAGAGATGAATAATGTACCAGCTTGTGAAATTGTAATGTAAATATGTAGCTTTAGACAGATATCTGTCTTATCAGTTGCAGGTAGGTGTTCATTTTCTCTAGCATACATTTTCTTAATTATTAATTTCATTTGTGTTGAAAAATATTGTAAACACAATGCGGGTATTAAATTACTCAAACATTAATCCCGCTTACTATACTATGAAATAAAAATTATTGAGCGTCCGCTGACAGCACGCGTATTGATTTTACTTAAGTAAAGTGATTTTTTTTTACTCAGATAAAATATCTTTACTTATATTTTGCACATTTATATAGAAAATTTAACATTATTTTCAAATTAATAATTTGAAAACGTCCTCACCTTCTTTGTAAAAGTCGCAATCTTTCTCTCTCTTCTGCCAATTCAATTTCCCGCCTTTGCTCGAGGACTCTTCTCTTTATCTTTAGGGTGTGCTTAATCGACACCACGCTGCCACACAGAACGACGAAGATGAGCAAGCTGATCATTACCATTCCCCAAGTTCTGTCTTTGCTGAAATACAAATCGTTGTTCCATACTTTGAAACACGCGGCTTCCCACGAAAAGCCAGAAACGTTTGCCGGACTCTGGCAAATCAAAGTTGATCCCACAGTTTTGGGGGGAGGTTCCATTAAATATTCAAAGATGGTATAAAGCTGCGTACAGTCGCATCTCCATGGATTATCTTCTAAATTAAGTAAATTTAAATCTAGGTTGTTTCGAAATATGTTGGGATCCATCGCCTCAGTCAAGCGATTTCCTACAAAGTAATTAATTAATTACATAAAATGCAAAAATTTTATCGAGATTTACAGAAAATAAAATAGAAATAATAATTGAGAAGAAATCAATTTGAAAATTACAATAATTCACGACCTATTCAAAAATTACATTATCTGTATTTCGACAATTTTGAATTAGATTTTTAATTCTGTAAAATTTAATCCTGATTTTTTTAACAGCTTATCATATTATTAACAATCAAATTTTATCGAAATTAAATATGCTTTCTATATGATATTCTTACAAATAATTCGAAAATTAGTATATACCTGATAAATCGACTCTTTGCAACGATGGTAATTTAGCAAAGCTATCGTTGCGTAGCTCGACGAGCCTATTTCTCTGCAAATCCAGTATTTGTAATGTCCTCGAATGTAAACCGCGCGGTAACGACTGTAGAAGATTATTCTTCAAGTTCAGGCTTCTAATTCTGGGCATTCCTTCCAGAGAGTCCGCCTTGATGCGGCTGATTAGATTGAAGGACAGGTCCAGCGTCGTGACGAGAGACGTTACATCCGGAAATCGGTGCTGCGAGTTGTAGGAAAGATTCAGGAGTCTTAGCTCAATGTTGTCCCGGAACGCTGACGTATGAATTTCCTCGAGATTGTTGGCGGATAGATCCAACACCTGAAGTTTCACCAGGCCTTCGAATGTACTGGCATTTATTCGTTCCAAGTTGTTCGCGTTCAGGTACAAATGCGTCAATTTCTTGTTTTTGACGAAAATACGATCCGGTAGTATGCGAATTGTATTGCGAGAGAGACGAGCCTGTATCAACGATGGAAGACCATGAAGACCGGGTCGATCGAGATTGCATCTCGATACATCCAGTTTCTTTAGCTTTAGATGTTTTAGGGTCGAATGTCTAAAAATGATAATATATTCCGTTATTTGTAAAATCTTATCAAGGATTTTTTTCTTAATAAGAGCTTGTAGTTATATTACATGACTTTTTCAATGATTACCTCTAATACAAATTAAAGTTAATCAAATAAAGTTTCGTTACCGAGTACTGTACACTAATGTAGGATTGTTGACCAGTCGTAGCTCTTCCAGTTCTGGAAATCCACTAAAAGTGTCTGGATAGAGATAATTTAAGACGCAATCAGACATGTCCAACCATCGCAGTGTCTTACTAATGGGCGTTTGAATGTTCTTCAGGGGATTTCCCGCTAGAGTCAGAGTAGTTAGCGCTGACAGTCCACTCAAGGATTCATTGCCGAGTTCTTTTATAACTAAAACACAAGAAATTTTTGTTAATCTAATATATCAGTACATGTTATTAATTTCTTAGAATTCTATATATATTTTTCTCTACAGAAAATAGATACACTTTCATTATTAAAGTTAACATTACTCTTAAATTAAAATATACACGTGTGTGTGTGTGTGAATACGTTTCTTTCTCATATTGATTGTATTATATTAATTGTAATTATAACTCTAATGTATTCTGCAAGTAAAATTAGCGTTTTAATAGATATTTATAAAAGTCGCCAGAAGAATACTCTATAAACCTTAAATATTTAATATTTATGACTATCTTGATACACACGGCAATGGCTGGCATCCAATGCCTGAAGCACTTCGCTGGTTAGCCCTTTCAAGTCAGGTAATAGATTCCTTGAGATGTATAGAACTGCTAGGGACGGTAGCTGGCTAATGGAAGCAATATCTGCCGTATTTACGATAATGTTGTCTGATAGATCTAGTCGACGAAGCTTCTTTAGTTCTTCAAGATTTGGCAAGGAACTGAGCTGATTGTTGGCTAGATTCAGGTACTGTAGCTCGGTCAGCCGGTTAATTTCGTCGGAGATCTCTTTTAAAAGATTGTTTGACAGATCCAGGTGCTCGACCTATCGCAGAAAAAAAATAACTTTAGTCAATTAAACGATTTATATTAAATAGATGATTATCTAGAAGAATATATTTGTCAAAATAGAGAGCATACTATTGAAATGATTCAATTATCTTGATCATATCTTCTTCATAATTCTCATCAAGTATATTTCTTCCGTTATCGACGCACTACTTCTTTATTTTATGCGATAAGTTGCAATAAATCAATTGCTATCTTATATTTAGTTATAATGAGATTTATAATGAAAAAATCGGAGTCATTACTCATCGCAAGTACCTACCACATCACTAATATTTTCGGGAAATGTCTGTAATCCTTGCTTCGAGCACTCAATGAACCTGGGCGTTTGATTGATAAGACACTGACACTTAGCAGGACAAATGCTTTGACACCTAGCGATTGACAGAATTGTCAGCCATGTGATCAACGACAGAGGAAACACGCCGCGATGTCTCATCGATCGCGCCTCCATGTTTCTTTCACATCACCGAGGCCGAATCAGGTCGAATAATCACGCGCCGCCCACATTCTCGCGATTCAATTTGCCCCCGTTATCAGGATGATACTCACGGACACCCGATCGCGCATTGTCAACGTCGAAAATGCTCGTTACATACGCCGGCAGGTACAAAGGGGGACAAAGTAACTCGCCGAAAAACTCTCCCGTCGTCGAATCAATGACCGAGCATACCGGTTCTCTGAACTGTGCTAAGAGAACTGAGCTAGTAGTTATCTTTGATAAGTAACGCAGGGTACGTCGGACGATATCTCCGTAAGATAACCAGACCGCCGTGTCGAGGTGTCGAGCGCGTTATTCCGTGCAAAAGAACGAAGAAAAAAAGAGGGAGAGAATCGGACAAAGATAGAGGTTGCACCTGCAATTACGTGATGGTTTGTGCGTGTACGCAGCAGGTTGCATGGCATCCCGAGATACCGGTCTACTCTGCTCATGCCGACAATGATTGAGAATCGGTCTTGTTGAGAGTTGCTACATTTATCACTTTATACTCGCGTATTTATTGTTCAATCAATAATTTCAGTGGCAGTTTAATATTAATCATGTAATGCTTAACGTACGACTATTAATTGATTGAAGGACGCTGTAAATTTTGAATTTTTACGCGTGCCCGGCGTAACTCGTTCCAGCTTTAATACCGTCAATTTTTCAATATCGGTATTAGTCGTCGTTAAATTGTTGAGACGCGGATATTTTAACGAGCTCTGACATAGGTCGAAGTCCGCTCCGTCGAGATCCGGAGAAACGGGTTTTCCGCGGAGGAGACATGAATGGAAATCTGAATGGGCAGCGCCGCGGAAAATGTAAGACATTAGATAAATATCTCAAGTATCCCGAAAGCCGATATTGAAGCGGGCATCTCCGTGGTCTAAGCTTCTCTCGGCTGACCCATGCGGATATTTTCCCCTACCTCCCCTCACAGCACTGTCGCCGCATTACGATCTTTCCTCATCGTTCTTTTTCCGATCCGACAGGATCGTATCTGCGGATTCTTCTTTCCAATGCGGCATCCAATGTAGGAAAGCAGCTCGATCAAATGAATTCATTATATTTATGTACCCCATCTCGCTATATATGATTACTAGATTTTATACAGATCGCCTGGGACACTTTCGCGAATTAATCTTTATAATAAGAAATTATAATATCTGTAAATGCTAAAGTATTTAAACGCAAAACAAATTATTAATTTCCCAAAAATCGAAATTTTCAATTGCACAGTTAAATTCATGGATTGTGTTTTGGATAATTGAAAAAAATATCGCAAGAAAGAATAGTATTTTCAGTAATCTGAAATTGCCAAGATTTGCTAATAATATCTTTATTGCGGTAATAAAAGTCTAGTTGGATAAATAGCCTAGTAAGAGAGATTAATGATAAAGACATCTCAATAGCTACAAACATAAGATGATAACGTGGAGCACTTGTTTTGATGTGTGTCTGTAATATGATTGCATAGAAATATATCTGAAGGAGTTAACATCAATCAATAATACGAATTAATTTAAAATTAAACCATTTGAGTGGCTTAGTCACGTATTCATGTAGAGAAAGCAAGTGACTCGCAATTATTCGCGCGAATTGCGGTGAGAAAGCTTGGCCGAAGGCTCCACCCCTCAAAGAGAGGGATTTAAAAAGACCTTATCCGCGCAGGACAGACTCGTTCTCTTTTTCACACGTCCGGTCGGGCCAATAGCGAGGGCAGGTCACACCCTCGGGAGGGTGCGAGAGGTTTAGCTAGCGCCGGCGCTTAGCCCTGGGCTTATCCGGTGGGGAAGAGGACGTGTTCTACCTGTTGATACTAAACCAACCCCTTCGGCGCGATTTCGCAAATCCGGAGTTTCACCGTCGCACTCGTGGTCACGCCCTTTGGTTCAACAGATATTTCGCAGTTTTTTTTTCGCGAGCAACCCTCTTTTATATACGATTTTATGGTGTAGTAAAAATAAATGTTATGTTTCAGCAAGAGAATGATATAATTTGCCTTGATTCTAAAATTAGATTTATTACGAAATCGGAATTTGAAAGATTAAGCTTCCCGCTGAGTGTTGATTCGTTACTTTCACTCATCAAGAGGGTAATACAGTTATCAACATCTAATTTCTGTTTAATTATTCGATGCTTAAGCAAAATTAAATAACAAATAATTGTTAACGCATACTTACGGCCTAATGGTAATTGAATTGTCTAGTCATATAAATACGATAATTGAAAATCAATTCCCTATGTATATCGATTTCCCGTAATTACATATTTCATAACAGAATGTCGGGCTCTCCTTTGACTATACCTCGCTCTTTAATCTATACAATTGGGTTCGCGATAGCGGTTGTGAATATTCACGCAATATCGAATTCGTGTTAGATGCAGTAACCGCCGCGAAATGAAGATTCCAGCCGCGAGAATGGCTTCGGGATCGATCATCTCGGCGCGCCGATTCCTCGCGCTCACCCTTGCGCACCGAACACCAGCGAACCAGGTAGTAGATAGCTATAATTAAAAGTCGATCAGGCCGGGCCCTCGCAGATAAAGAGGCCTTCGCCCGCGCGAGTGTACAGTACACGCCAATAACGATCATGTGATTGATCACATGCTCGTATCAGTAAAATAAATAAGATAACTTTAAGTAACAATTAAGTAGTAACTATAGTTTTGTAATAAATAAATTGCGTGGTTTTAAATTATATATAGCAAGATAATTAAGAACATTATGCAAAATATAGAGAACAATTTGACAAAGTCAAAGGTGAACTTAACTTAACGACGTTTTTTTGTTGCATTGCAAAAACTTATTTCACAAGCTTCAATTCTCGTCAGAAAAAGAATTGTTTTTTTTATAAAGTATTGAGGAAATAATTATCTTCTTATACGAGGACTAGAAGATAATAAAGTGATCTGTCGTCCCTATAATCGTCACATCCAATAAAATGATTAAAGTCGTTTACTTACTTGAGCTTTCTTTCACCCCCGTCGCTCCCCGTGCTGGCGGTACACCTCATCCCGGTCAACGTTCCTCCATCGCGAAACGTCTCGCCGGCAGATCGGTCCCTCCGTCACTATTGAGGGCACCTGTACCGGAGAGAGGATATAATACCGGCGCGCGCTATCTGGAGTATATTTTTAACGCCTTTATTTCCGGCCGCGCTGGGACACCGGAAATAGCGGGACGATACCTCGCGGTGTTTCAGGTATTGATCAGTTCGAGGAGCTGGTGCCAACCGCCCACCCCCGGCGGATGAGGAGGGAGGCTGCACAGCTCTGCAGACTCGAAGCT
>VBVQ01001144.1:0-30583 GCA_011636635.1 Tetramorium simillimum
ATAAGAGACAGCATTTAATTTACATGGGGGTTCGATGGACCCCATATGTATGTTGTGTAACTGTAGGGAAATGTGTATGTTGAGAGTTAATTAAGCTATCTTTTTTATTTTTCATTTTTCATGTGTCTCATGTCAATATTTTTATGTATGTGCAACTATCTTTAAAAGATCTGCTTAGATTTTCATATCTTTTTTACAATAGTTATGTTAAAAATAAAAAACTATTATTAGCAGATTATTATAATATGTAATAAAGCATAACCATATTTCTATTTTAATTTCTTTAAAAGCTAAAGTATTCTTCTTTGTGTTCTCACACATGTTTTACGTCTTCATCTCTTCGTTTAAACGTCAAGTTTTAAAGCCTTTTTCGACAGATTAAAAATTATAAATTAAATTTTTTTTTTCGAAAAACCCCTCCTAAAAATATTAGCTTAACTGTAGAAAATGTAAATTCATTGTTGACAAGCTCGTAAATTTCAATCGCAAATCCCTGTAGTGTCGTGCGTATAGAAGTTCTATCACTCGCGTGTACATTACGAAGGTCGTATCGATTTTTTCCCCAGTGCCCGAACGGCAAATTTGCCCCGGGGAGAACGCAAGTTTTCTATGTACACAGCGAACATGTCGAGCGAATCCTGTTACGAATGAATCTTTTATACCACGGTTAACGGGAAGAAAGTTTGAGTTTGTAGTTGCGAGACGTGTAACGAGGCGTTACATTTGTAAGGAATACATTGCATGTTAAACTTGAATCCGCGAAACCGCGTCTTTTCGCAGGATGAATTTTATTTATTTTTCATTTCTTCGCATATTTGCAAGCACGATGATTCTCACTAATCTTTTTTCTACGAGATTTTTTTCCTTTCGTAATTACAAAATTCAGATAACAAGAGAACGTGATTTCTTCGTGTCGTGAAGATCGTGCCGTTCACGTGAAGAAGATATCTGGACTTTGAATCCAACTTGCGAATGTAAAAAAGAGAGAAAATAATATTTCTGGTTCTCTTCTCTTCGGAGATCTTTTTTTCTTCGAGACCTTAACCAATGGCGAAATTTGAGAGGCGTGAGAATCTGTCTCGCTCGTGCGTCCTTCTCTCCTTATTCTTCCGCGGCGACGGTCTTCCCTCACCGTTCTTTCTTTCTATACTCGCAAGTCTCGTTAACTGTTGACACATACGTACTACGGATAATATATCACATTCCGCATGCCGAGCCGTCATATCAACGGTACTCAATCGGGGTTTCCTCTTCAGACAGCGAGTTGCGCTTCGTGCGAGAACCTCGTCATTACCTCGTCGTCGCTTAACCGCAATCGATCGTAAAGATACGCCGCAGGTGATAAATATTAAAAATCATCACGTAGTGAAGTGGCATCCTAATATTTACGATTACCGTAATTATGAATTATCAGTATTCATAGTCAATTTGCAATAATTTCTTTGACGGTTTGTGATGCCCGTTAATAGTTCTTCCGCGCAACATTGTTTTTCCTATCACGCGGAAATACATTACGTAAATCAATTTTAAAATTTGCTGACGCTCGGTGAGACAAATCAGAGATTAAATATACGAAAAACGCGTAGTGCAACGAAGGAATAAAAGTGTAAGTATTAACGGCTTTAATACGAAGAGTACGTGCAATTAATTCTTAGATATGTAAATCGCTGAAACTTGAACATTTACAATAGTTCAAACAATAGAGAAAGTGTTTCGGTAGAATTAAGGGCCATAGTGTCGAAAAATATTAAGGTTTCTCGAAGAAATAAAAGAAGAAGGAGAAAAGAAGAGCGAGAAAATACTGATTAAAGATATTACACATTTGCAGTAACTACAATTAAAAATATTGTGAAAAATGTAAATACCAAGATTAGAATCTCTCCTAGACACCCATTACGCATCCAATTGTGTGTAAGATAAACCTTAAGCAATGTTAAAGTATGAATCATCGATCGGATATCAATGACCAACTTCGTGGAGGGCAATTTACATGCAGATTCATTCGCATTATGCTAATTATATGCGGATGAGATAAAGACAAAAAAGAAACCGTTTTATTTGAATAAAAGACAAGATAGCGAATAATCACACAATCGCAGCTGCGAAGTTGTTCTAATATAACAGTATTCGCGGAATGCCTTTGCTAATTAACCTTAATGAATGGTCAGCCGCAAGATATTCGCAACGTGAGTACAACACAGTATATATGTGCGCGATAAATTCTGTATTATCATTTTCGAATTCGGTATGAAATGCTTATACGCGTGTATACGTAAATTGCGTATATGTACAAAGTTGCAAATTTAAATCTGGACGCCCTTATTCTTACATGACTATTATTCTCAGATATATATTCTCTTGGGATCCGAGTCGTGCCGAGTTAAAAGCACAACGGCTTTGCAGAGCACATTGTTGCGTCTGCCTGCTTAAAAATTATTTTCATCACGTTATCAAACTGCGTCGAACCACTTTGTGATCTGTCGCGCCGTATTTACGTTTGACATTGACCCTTAGCCACAATTCGATATCTCGTCGCTCCTTGAACGTCAATTTTTATGTACTTATATTTCTTTGGGGCGTTTGCCTCAGATACACACAATCGCCAAGTATCGCAGGCACGATGTTTTCGGTTCTCAAGAATAAAAAAGTAGTCGTATTAACCGTCCACGAATAAAAATCTCAAACGTTAATTTGTTAGAGGAACAAAATACATAATATCGAGTTATATTAATGGCATTTCGACGTTATATAAGCTATTTATAATTTGCTTGCAGCGTGCCAATTCATGGTAGGATAATATTAGGCATCCGGAAGCCTTCAAATATTACTATTAATTTTAATTAATAAAGGATTTGGGATTTAGCAATGTAGTAAAAAAAATATATGTGTAAAGGTTGAAAGTAAAATAAAAAAAATTACTCTTGTCTAACAAACCTTTAACTAATAAATAATTCTATCTACCTTCTTGAGCACAATTTTTGCTCTATAGACCACTCAAATAATAATAAAAATAATATGAATTTATTCTACTTAAAATGATAAATTAAATTATTAGTTAAATATTTATCAATAAAAGGCAGATCACTTATTTTACTTTATCTCCACTTTCAATCTTTATATCTTTTTTTTTCAAATATCCCACCCAACTAGATTATTGGAAAAAAATAATAAAAATTTTAATTAGAATTCGAGTTAAAATGATTAAGACAGAAAAGCGCGTAAAAGTCTCTTAGGTCTCTTAGAAAGGTTAATTTAACAGATATTATCAAAGTCCTTAACGCTATTATGTGTTTTCGATATCCCGCGGCACGATGCCAATACATTTATCCATGTAATATCTGCATTATCATTATCATATTAAGTGGGTATGAAAGCGACGTTATCCAACATCGTTAATTTTGCGCCGGGTCGTCAAACTCGTGCTTGAGCTTCATTACTATCTCGATCGAGATGCGCGTCATGAGCCAATTGATCCCATCACGTTCGGACAACACTGGCTGCTCAGATCACTCCCACTCAAGTTGCCGTTTGACATCTCCTTGAGGATCAAACTGCATGGACTTTGCACTGTAACTTAAGTCGATCGTAACAGAAACATAGAGTCCGCTCATTTTTATCGAATGTTTGCTCGAATGTTTGCTTAATTTATTTGAATCGCGCAGTTTATTTCTTATAGAGAAGAGATGCGAAGTTGTATTAGCGGGGTATTCTTCTACCGAACAGTAAATATTGCGATCTTCTTGGGTGTTAAAAAACGTACACGTGGTCTAGCTTCAACCTTGCATTTATAACTATAATTATAATTTACTCTTACTCTTCCTAGCTATCTTTTAAATCGTCGAGTCTTTTTCTGTAATTTTAAATTAAAATATTCCAAATGATTTTGAGTTTTTCTTTCTTTCAGTTGAAATTGCTTTCAGCTTGTTGAAACTCCATTTTTTTCTTCTTTTTTCTTTTCCTCAACTTTGTTTATTCAGCGTAAGTTTAACGTATTGGCATCCCTTAGGACAATGAAAAACTCGAACGGCATGAAGAACCCCATAGACCCGACAGATCCAAACGAAAGCACCACGTTAAGACCAAAGTTGGAGACCTTCGACGATATCTTGCCGTATGTCGGTGACTTTGGCAGATATCAGTGGCTGCTACTATTAGCCTTGCTTCCCTATAGCGTGGCCTACGTCACTCTATATTTCTCGCAGTTCTTCCTCACCCTGGTGCCGCAGGAGCATTGGTGCAAAATAGAAGAACTGATCCCTTTAAACCTCACGCAGGAAGAAAGGTAAACATTTTCGCAACAATGACACTTATTAAGATCTCAAACCAAAATTTAAATATACATTTATCACGTTTTAAATAAGACATTTAAATTTACGTTATAAAAATTTAATTATTATTATATCAAACGTTATAAATCTCTGTAAAAAGTTTTTTTGAATTGTGAAACAAAGTTGTTTTAAAAGTCGGCTAATCGCTTAAGTCTCTCTTTCTCTGTACGCATGTTATCATCTTGTTATTTTCCGTCTTCAAAGTGATATTTCATACATTAGAAGTCGATGTTTTCAGAGTGGAGATCGGCGTACCGAAGTCGCCAAATTATCCGTATTACGACCGATGCCATCACAGGGATTTAGATTTCTCCGTTATTCTAAATCACAGGAAGGACATTCGCTCGATTGTATTGAAGGCAAACAGAACCGTAGATTGCAGCCACGGATGGGAATACAATTTCACGCAGATCCCCTACGCCAGTATAGCGGCTGAGGTGAAGTATTCTTGAATGCATTCCCGTATAAAAATATATAGGAGACAGAGAGAAAATCGGGATTCACGAGTGCTCTTGTCACATGGTCGAGCTATTAACTGAGATTACGAGCGAGCTTTTTCGTAATTTCAATCGTAATCCATTGTAGATTCCAATAATATGCGAATAAGCGACGAGAAATGGGGAAATAAAATAAAAATAAATCTGTCTAGTTCCCATAAACGCAGAAATGTAACGAACATGACGTTCCTCGCGTAATTCAATCGTATTACATTACAGAATAATAATATGCGAATAATATGCGCGGCGAATGGTAGAGAAATAAAATAAAAATAAACCTGCGTAACTCTCGCAGAGATGTGGCGAACATTACGTTCCTCGCGCATTGATTCTGAATCCTTTGTGATTAGCTAGATTGGGTATGTGACCAAGAGTACCTCATATCGACGGCACAGTCGATCTTCTTCTGCGGCTCCGTCATCGGCGGTTTACTCTTCGGATGGATCGCCGACCACAGAGGCCGGATTCCCGCCTTGATGTTGTGTAACGGCATCGGGTTCCTGGCCTCGATCGCAACTGCGAGCGCGAACACCTTCTGGTCCTTCGCCGTCTGCAGATTTTTCACCGGTCTGGCTTTCGACAATTGCATCAATATCCCGCTGATTATTGGTGAGAGCGATCAGCAAGACGATCGATCATACCGTCGCTTGCGGCACTGAATAAGAGAATTTATTCCGACGTACGTTCAGAATCACGTGCAAAGATATGCGGTCACATTTGTCATTTTTCATTAGTGTTACATAAATCTGGACAGCGGATCTCTACGATGCGCGTATACGTCTGTACGTAGTTTCCATTATAATGAATGATATTACGTGTAGACTACCCGGAAGAGCTCGACGGAGATGAAAGATTATTGTATTCGAGATCTGTGATGCATTTTATGAATATTTATAAGCGCGAATATTAATTGTGCGGCGGGCAATTCATTCTGCAATTTCATTGTTGGCTGTTTTACGTAAGCTAATAACTGAATGGCTCGCGTGTTATTAATTAATCTGTTAAATTGAATACTTTCGAATTTTTTATTTTGATATTAATGAATTAAATTTTGAATCTCGTCAGTGCTCGAGTACATGGCTGTGAACAGGCGAACTCTCGTGGTCAATGTTGCTTTTGGCGTATACTTCGCTATTGGAAGCACTGTTCTGCCGTGGATCGCGTACTACGTGGCAAATTGGAAATTCTTCGCCTATGTCAGCGCGATCCCGATGATGAGCGTCTTCATTACACCATGGATTCTTCCCGAAAGCGCTCGGTAAATAAATATCAAGAGTATTTTCAATTTGTTTCACTCAAATCACAGTTACACAAACTTTATTATTAATATACTATAATAATTATCAATCAATTAAAAAAGATGCCATTGATTGTAAGATTTATATTGATTCTATTTCACTTATTATTGTTTATATAATTTTATAATTATAGCGTTGTAAAAGGATTTCGTATTTCTCCGATTTGAATCAAATAAGCGCGACGTTTAAATAAGATTTATAGTTTTCAAATGGGCGGTGTTGCGATTTCTAGCAATTCGTGTTGCTCTTAGAAATTCATACAGTTGTAAGCTCGTTTCACTGTTATGTCCTGCGTCCTCGAAACTTTCCACTGAAATAGAACACTGTTTCGCTATTAAGATGGTTCGTCGCTAACGGCAGAATAGACAAAATGGTGCAGAAGCTACGACGAATAGCGAAGATCAACCGGAAGTGCCCCGACATGCGCATCTACGAGGTCTTCGTCGTAAGTAAGATTGATAATGAGACGCAAAGACGCTGGAACGTGAGACCGTGACATAAATCGTGCATCACTCACCGTCCACGTTATCGTCTTTGCAGAGAAACTTGACCGTGACCGATACCCAAAGGGAAAGCGCGACCATCTTCGATATTCTCAAGTCACCGCGTCTAGCGAGGAATGCCATTTTGCTGATCTTCTTTTGGTAAGCACAACTTCATTTCCCGCTGCCGCGTCGTCTTCTTTTTGCTATATATCCCTCTTCGACTTCGCGGAACATTAATTTTTGAAGATATCGCATCTCCATCTTGCAGGGGGGATATATTTTGACGTAATCTCCTTTCTCGAAAATAGCTTCAGAGTCTGCCGACGCGTCTCACAGATCTTATCCGCTAAATTTATACTGCGCCGCTGCTTTCCAGATCGGATGTTATATATACTGCTTTCCACTTTAATGCATTAGATACCTCGTGTACGGGGACGAAGTTACGGATGTACTTTCGGCATTTCCTAGGTCCTTGACGATGATAGCTTTCGACGGCCACGTATACTCCCTCAAGCTGATCCCGAGCTCGGTATTCGTGTCCTTCTCCCTCGCCTGCGCGACCGAGCTGCCGGCCGGGCTGCTGCTGACGTTGCTATTGGACCGCTGGGGTCGCCGATTCTGCGGATTTATCACTCTGGCCATGACTTGCCTCTTCAGCTTCGCCGAACTGCTATTACAGTCGAGTGAGCACATACACCCGGGCTTTCAAATGTGCCTTCCGAATAAAATCAAGCGGTCCGCGACCGCACCGCGTCCCTCATCTCACACGTTTTTATTGTTCAGTCGCAGCGAAGCTGACCATGTCGGTGCTCTCGCGATTTTGTCTGAATATGGCAGCCAACGTGGGCCTCCAGTACGCCGCCGAATTGTTGCCTACTCCCATCAGGACGCAAGGAGTCGCATTGATTCATATTTTTGGCATTATTGCTCATTCCATCGCGCCGTACGTGGTAGATAGTGTAAGTGGTTGTTCGTATTTTTTAATTAAGGAGAAAATGATATTATGGAATTTTGACGCAACTATTCCGCGCGACGATATATGCTTGCCAATATTATTAGAAAGCTATTTTTGTAGCAGAGATTCTAGCAAACAAGTTTAATTATACATTTTCTATTATAAATAATCTATCAAAATTAATCACGAATAATTGAAAAAACTTTAAAAACTTTTCTTGATTCATGTGTAGTCTGACAGACATATATATTTAACCCTCTATCGCATATTGCGTTCATTATTTTTTGCGTTATTTATTTTTTTTGTATAACGTGTACAAAACTTTTATCGCATTTTATCGAATAAATGTTGTCCATAGTATCAAATTTCCATTGAATATACAAATCAAGTTTTATTCACGTTGCTTGGTGTTTAGCCAACTAATGGAAATTGTTTCAGGCCAAGATTTGGGACGGGCTACCGATGATGATCATCAGCGTCGTGTCGTTTACCGCTGCTACCTTGGTACTGTTCCTACCGGAAACGCTCGGTCGCGATCTCCCACAGACTCTACGTCAGGGAGAGGAATTTGGCAAGGACCAAAGCTTCTGGGCGCTGCCCTGCTGCCAGAGACCGCGTTTGAATCGACATCGACATTATCGTCCAAGCGAGCTGTAGTTTTTTTTTTCAATTCCGTTGTACAACAATTCTCGGCGCGATTGTCGAGAAAATGTAGTTAGAAAAGAAAGAAACTTACGCCTCGCGTGGCACGTGATAATATGATAAGTAATTAAGTTTTTTTTAATATGAATTAATAAAGTATATAGACAAGATCGGAATGATCTCCCGATCTGAGGAGCATTTTCTGGGAGGATTTACTTTTGATAGTAAATACATTAGAATGGAATTTACACGATGATAAAACAACTTGTCCTTTTATTTTACATTATTACTCAACCACCTTTAGTATGGTAGTGAGCGAAATGGAATTGACATCTCCCGCGATTTTCGAAGAAATTTTCATGTTTGGCAGTGAAAGATGAAAAACTTACCTATAATCTTCTACTCACGTAAAAATTAATTTATATTTGCCATCGCCATTAACAATTTCGCAACTCTTGATAATACATTAAGAAAGCGACGGCAGTCCTTTTAAATGTTCGCACAATTTATCTAGATCCATTGCATCCTTTTAAGAATATCAAATATAACAAGACGATTTCTCCGTCTCTCGATAAAGTTGAGTTGTCTTATGTGTACCGCGGATGTCAGAAGCGTTGTTTTCTTCGGGCAAGGCAAGGAACAATGAGCGAAGGGATGGACATCCCTTGTAATAGACATTTTAATTTCGCTGAGTGTAGCGAACGTGTACATTAATCTATTTATGTTCACTCGTGAGTAAATGAAACGCGACATTTGGCACACCAAGTCTCTCACTCTGTGCAATGTAAAAAATCGTCGATATTACACCGATCTCGAGACTCGTGATATCTCGCGAACGATATAAAAAAGTCAGTTCGCTCATCACTTTAATCTCGCTAAAACTACGCTTAGTCAAGTAGTTTTGTACACACAGCTGCAGCTTGAAACAGAACGACGGTTCGAAGTCGCATCGGGAGGAAACGATTCGGAAAAGTAATCTGGCACTCTCGAGACAATCGCGTCAACTCTTCAAAGTTCTCATTCGTATCCCCGTCTAAGCGTACATCTCGTCGTGGAATTGAATTCGTGCATTCTTACTTCGTATTTATGTCGCGCGTTACCGCACTTGACGTGTCCATCGCGTCACTCAGTTTAATACCTAAGATCACACACGCGGGTAACTTGACCGCGATATTTACAACGATTTGGCAAATTACTCAGCGAATACGCCGTTATAATCTTGTACAGTCTATAGTTTGAATACTGCCGTGATGGAAGGCCGCATTCGTCATGCCTTCCTTCTTCTTCTTCTTTTCTAACGATTTCTTGAATTTCGGAGTTCTACAAAAAAATTTCAAGAGTAAAAAGATAAGTAATTTATGTAATTAATGTTACGATAAGTTGAGAGGAAATCTCGATATTTCTTTTTACTTGAGTCTAACAAAAAAACGATACGAAAGGAAAGGAAAAAGGAGGAAAGATAAAGAAAGAGAGAAAGGGACAGAGAATAGAGAACTTACGAAGCTATGCAAGGGATCCACCAAAAGCTCTGATCCGTGCCGAAGTCGTTACCCTCCTGCAGAGTTTCGGGCAACTCTTGATCCAAGGTTTCTGGTAGCGCTAACGTTAAGAATGCGTCAACAAACGACAGAAGGCCAAGCGATATCAGTGGTAAATGTTGATTGACGTCGGCCTGAAAACAATAATAATGATTAATTGACCTGGCGATTAGATTACGTTAATCATCACGGATTTTCAGGATACTTTACCAAGTAGATCACATAAGGTCCGATGATATGAGCGAAATAGCCAATAATGTGAATCAGGGACACACCTTGCGCTCGCACTACGGTCGGCAACATCTCGGCCGCGTATTGGAAACCGATATTCGCGGCGATATTGACACCGAGGCGCGCCAAAATCGCCATGGTGACGGTTGGTCCACCTGAAACATCGGGGATTATGGAAATGCGACGTGTTACAAATGCTATTCGCGATCCGACGAAACTTGGATCGCAGAGCGACAAAATCAAAAGTGTCAATTCGCGCATTGCCGTTTCATTTTTTATTTCTTTTTTGCAATATGATAATTTTACGTTTCCCGTATTATTTCGGTGATAAAGGCGAATAAACTTGGTGACAGCAAAACTACGTGGTCGCGTTCAGTAAAACTCAACTGTTGTAAAAATGGTTGTAAAATGGTTTTATAAAATAATAAAATAATTTTCTGTTGAATGATACTCAATTTTCCATTGAGTTATAACTTGCTCAACGGTCGCCGTTTTTTCCAGCAAACTGAAAGTATATTGCATTGAAGCATAATATTGCCGCCGTGAGTTTAAATTCACAAAGTACAACACATATATAAAAATATGACATATAATGTCGTGGATACTAGCGTAATGAATTACAAACTGACACTAACATATCGCAAAACAGCGTTCAGCAGAACACACCCAACTGTTGCAATGCATCACTAATCATTTATTGAGCGCTTCATTCTGCCGAACGCAGCTATTAACGTCGCGAGTAACAATGTAATTTACCGGGGGGAGTGGCGATAGCGATGAGCGAGAAAACACCGCATATGAACATGGAAGCGAAGCCCATCCATCGTCTTCCCCATCTATCAAGGAAAAGTGCCAGTAGAATCGCCGCCGGAAGTTCAGTCAACGCGGCTAAGGAGAACGATGTGAACACGTTGGGGTCCAATAGCTTCAAGTTCCAAACGTGTCCGTCGAATACCAGAATGATCAACAGCCTGCAAGCCAACTGTTCGATCAATAGCCGTTTCAAACGAGGGAAAATAGATCGGATCTGATTTTCCTGACACTCACCAGTAAATAACGAGCATGACGGTGATGCGAGCCAAGCGGGGCAGCTTGAAGAGATGCAGGACCGTGTACTGATTGTGCTTTTGATCACTCTCGATCATGCTCTTGCAACTCTTTTCAAATTCCTCAAACACCTCCTGCTTTACTTCCCTGCCGTTGACCTTCGCGAATTTCTTCAGCATACCGATCGCCTTATCAACGTTACCACTCATAATGTACCATCTAAGAAACAAATAGGTCAACTATTATACATCTTTCAGCACATATGCACATATATTTTATACGTGTAATATATAAAAGATAATTTTATTTCGTGGAATTATTTATATTACAAGAAATTAAATTTGATACAAAGTAATAAGAGTAAAGACAAATACCGTGCACTTTCCGGGACGATCCATGGACCGAGGAAAGCGACGATCATCGGAAATGCAGTGACGACGCTTAAAATTCTCCAATCTGCGATCCAATATGCGATCCACGGCAAAAGACCAGCGGCGGCGGCAAAGTAAATCCCGAAGGACATGTTCGCCACCAGAGTTCGGTATTTTGGACCAACATATTCGATTACTGCGACCAAAGTTATGTCATCAGTAATGACGATTAATAACGACTGAGATATCGTAATAATAATTCCCGTTGAGTTAGAATATTTCAAAATTCAAATCGAGAAAAATTCACTTTTAATCAAAGCTATTGATTAATAGGAACGGAAATACCTATTTGTACCTCCTTAATAGGCTGCTTGATTCGGACAGAAAATTTATTTAAGTTCTTCGTAATTTTTCATTCGATCGCGACAATACGTACCGATAATGAAGAGTACATTGAAGCAATTGTCGAACGACGCACCGACGATCATCCTCGCAACACAGAAGGACCAAAAACTATTGCAGAAGGCCGTCGCGATGGAGGCAAAGAATCCTACCGCATTGCAGGATACCAATGCTGGGATTCTTCCATAGTGATCGGCTATGTAGCCGAATATCAAGCCACCGATAATACTGCCGACGAAGAAGGCCGATTGAGCCGCGGAACCGAGAAAAGTCTTGTCGCACACCCATTCGAGCTGGCAAAATAGTATACATTATTAGAGGGAGTGAAATATTATAATCGAAATGGATGGAGATTAGTAGCAATAGAGATAAGACGATGATAGACTATGAAAGTGCAATTATAAGAAAAACGATATAGTACAGAGAAAATGCATATATAAAATAAATAAATGAAAAGAATCACACATACACACAAAATATATAGAGTGTGATGTGTAAGATATGAAGGTATGAGTGTGATTATAAAGTATTTGATATAAACCAAGTCCTACTTCTTGCTACAAATTTAAAATGAAAAGAATTCTTTCAGGCTGGATTCGTCTTGACGCTCACAGGCGCTTTCAACATCAGCTTATCATTGTCCTACATTTTAGAAATGATAAAGACTGATGCTGAAAGCGCTGTGAGCGTCAAAACGAACGCAGCCTTAGTCATTCAAATATTATGCATATACAACCGAAGCTTACGCTAATTTATAAAATAAATAAGTGGAAGGAATTACACTCCCTTCCCCCCATACACAAACAGAATATAGAGTGTGATGTGTAAGATATGAAGGTATAAGTGTAGCTATAAAGTATTTGATATAAACTAAGTCCTACTTTTTGCTACAAATTTAAAGTGAAAAAAATTCATTTAGGGTGCATTTGTCTTGACGCTGACAGGCGCTTTCAGTAGCTATCATTGTCCTATATTTTAGGAATGATAAAGACTGATGATGAAAGCGCTGTGAGCGTCAAGACGAACACAGCCTTAGTTATTCAAATATTATGCATACAACCGAAGCTACGCTAGTTTATATTGGTGACTAGTATTAATAAACGCTGTTCGACGACGTCATTCCGGAATGGTAATCGATTTTTATCTCGGATATTACGCAACGTCAAAAAATATACCGGTGTGTAAACGGTATTTTCGGTACCGGTTTCTCTTTCACTTTAAGAAATTTAAACGTAAGAAAATTAAAACGGAACTGCGTGTTCGACAAGAAAAGAGAGAGGATAAAAGCGACAAAGTGCGAAGTTTGACGTATCGCTGAGCCCGTCAGTCGACAAATTTATTAATCAATTAGCTGCGGCGACAGTGATTCATGGCGAGTGGTAATGGTAATGCCGCGCTTCATTTACCTCGGCGGCGATCGAGGCGTACGGTATCATCGTGTGGTTGAAGATCCATCCTTGCCTGCATCGAACTATCGGCCACGACAAATTGGCCTGCTTGACACCTCGCTCCAAGAGTTCAGTGTAGTTTACATCGTACATGTAGCATCTCGAGAACGACGTGGCACTCTCCAGCCTCAATTCCTCGTCGGTAGCCGGCGGTATCCCTACCGCGATCCTGTTGCCAGACGCAAACAAAGTCGTTAGGAAAACAATAAACTTATATGATACGTTTCTAACGCCTTTAATTTCGCTATCGTGACAAAAGATATCCAAGTGACGCGCGAATCAAATACTTAAATGGCATACTCATAATCTACGTTATGCTTCTTCGATACTGTCTTTGGGGACGTGCCATTTACGAGGTACGCGATTACGTACTCTGTATGTTCCGTAAATCCCATGGAAGATAAAATGACAATTTTATCCCGAAGAGACAGGCGCGTTTCTATTATTCCCCGGAGTATTTATATTTCGTACAACGACGAATGCCTTTTATTCTCACACAAAGTCATCGTTTTAAGTCATGACGCGATTGATTTTAATACTACTTTGCATTTCCCGAAGAATTCTGTGGTTTGTCGATGGGAAGATGAAAAGAAAAAGTTCCAGACAGTTCAATGGAAAGGAGATTCCTCCATTTCTCTCTCTCTCTCTTTCTTTCTCTTGTTCGTGGAATTCCCATAGAATCCCTTCGAGGTCGACAGCCAAACAAACTGGTTTTCAGTAATTTCAGATACGGAGAAACCACTGATCGAGTGATCTGAATCACGTATGACCGCAACGACGGATTTTCCTATGTGACAGTCATGCAGGAAACGTCCAGTACAATTATCCTCGCACGACACGCGTTTCGGTAAAAAAACGCTAGACGATTAAATTATTCCGAAATGCTTGAAAGCACATAAAAATTGTATGCTTTAAAGAAAAACGTGTTCGCCAGAGTTTGGAAATTACGTTCGAATCGAATGAATGATTTCGTCTAGCACGTTCGCCAATTTTCATTGGCGCGGAAAGTTTATGTCCCACTTAAGGAAAAAAGAGGAGAAAAAAGATATAATTATGCACTTCTATTTGTATAACACATTTACGGCAGACAGCCTAGAAGAAATGGAACATAATTAGACGTAATTATATTTCTTACTCCAGAAAAATGTTCTTTTCGTGGAACAAGGACGGAATTATTCGGACGTGAATTAAGTCGTGTTTAACGCGGAAGAAGGGATCTGTCTTTGTTGTCTCATACATTTTACTTTTTAAGTGGCGCAGTTACAAAATAACACTTCATTATTCCTCCTATTTAAAATAGCTTGGGTTCAACTTCGGGATAATCCAACAGAAATGTTACTGGCAACAATTTACTTTTTGTTTTAAGCAAAGTAAAAACTAAAATCGCACTAACTAAGTCATTAGGAGCTTTTATGTATGTGAATAATAAAATTTTATTACGGAAAATGTATAAATATAGAGATATATAAATAGCTCACATATTTTCTGTGATGTTTTTGATTCAATTACTGTATTAAAATTTGAAGAAATTTATTTGCAATTAGCTTCAAGATGTCAAATAATACTTTTTTAAAATGATTTGTGAAACATTTTGAACTTTCAATCGTTAACAACCTAAAAATTATCACCACCCTCATAAGGACGACGAAACAGTGCAAGGAATTTGAGACACACTATATGCATATAGACAAAAAAACCAACATGCAAGGGTGAATCTATATATAAGCCAAGCCGACCATGGCCCAAGGTCTTGGTCAGCTCGAACCGACCGGACTTGAACTGTCGTTATGAAATAAAGATGAAGAGAATTTCGCTACCTTCTCACTCTTTGTTACTGCAAGGCTGTCTCAGGCATTGTTTAACTTGCGAATTTCGGAAATCTTTTGTCTTTCGGTCCCACACGCACAAAATTATCTTATCCAGATCTATGGAATTTCATACTAATTATATCTAATTATTCCATTTTTTTAACAATTATCTAAATGTGAAATCTTGTTTATTCATTTACTCAAAAAAAGTATTTTACGCTCAAAGTGATTTTTTCTATAATCTCATATTCTAAGCTTACTATTTTACGGCAAACGTATTCGTCAATAAAGTGAAAAACTTTTTTCTCTTTTAATTACTCTTGTTTATATTATTTTTCTCTTGATTTCAGAGAAATCCTTTTGAGGTCAATATAGGAGTAAAATCCTTTAAGATTTAGAGGATTCTATGTATATCAAAATGATTTTTTTTTTTAGTGTTACTTTGATTTTGGGGTATACGTGTAGAGTATTAAGAGCGTCGAAAGGCCACTCGGGTCTTCTCATCAAACTTACTTCTCGTAATCCGTGAGATTGTAAGAATCCAACTCCGGTATGCTGCACCAGTGCTCGGCGGGCACGAGAGTGATGAAAAATTGCGCGAAGTACAAAAAGGCGTAGACGAAGGTGAACGGTAGGAGCAGGATGAACAGGAACCACTGGTATCTGCTCGCCTCACCGACGTAGGGCAGGATATCGTCGAAGGTCTCGATCTTCGCGGGACCGTTGCCCTCCTCGACTTTCGTGGATTCGACCATGACCGTCATCGTTGTAGTATCTGGAAACGTCCATGACTCTCTTAAGGAATGTTTATCACATATAATGACGACGGAAGAACACCGAGTATCGATGGCATTCTCACTCTCTGTGGAAAGGTGCAGTCCCGTTCGTTGGAACGTGAGACATGCGGGAACAAAGAACGAAATACATAATGCGATAACGAGGCGAGACGCCTCGGTATCATTATGCCGTTAATGAGCCGAGTGGATCTGCGTTAGCAAGCGGCGACGAGCAGAGAAAAGAAAAAGGAAACTAATAGGAAGAAATAAAAGACTGTAATTATGACACAGTGAACAGTAACGAACGTTACGACGTATGTAAAACTGGTTTTTTTCGTTAATTATAATATTTTTACGTTAAATACTAATTAACGAAGTAAAGCGTCGGAATTGTAAATTATCTAGAAAAAGATTTTCTGACTGTTAAGTTGGAGCAGATAATTCGACGAGTGTCGAGTATGATAATTAAGAGACCGCAAAAGGTCGCGTAAGATTAGTAAACGTCAAAATAAACAAAAAGTGGATGACGCAATATTAAAACAAATATTAAAGAATGTTTCCTCTCGCTTCACGAATCTCGTTCAGATCTGTAATTTCTACCGGCTCTGCCGGCTCGTTTATCTTTGCGAAAATCGCAGGATCGATCTGGTACTTTATCCCTTCATTTTCTTATATTTCTTGAGAATCAGGACGCAGGACGTTTTAAAAGCGACAGGAGCGCGCGACTTGGGATGTTCTGCGTTTGTAATATCTTACGACGCATTTTTTCAAATTCGGATTCGGAAAAATACGCGCCTTTATGTAAATTTATGAAATAAATGATTCCGTCACGTGCCACGCGCTCGTCGCTCTCGTGTTAAACGTCATTGAAAAATTTACAAGCTATCGAAACGATGTTGCATGAACAACTTGAACGCCGCATTAATTCATTGCACATGTAATTACATTGAGCAATTATGTACCGTCCTCGACGATACGTAATGAAAACCGTAAGAAAAACCGCTACCGGTAAGTCATCATTGCTAATAATGCGATCAAATATTCATAAAGCGCGATACTTACGGGGATTGCCTTTAACAGACATTACAATTTGCACTATGGAATAATCGAACCGACAGAAAAGGAAAACAATATCAGCGAAATCGCAATGCAGATCGTCTTGTTAATGTATTACTAATCCATTCCGCTGATTTACTCGCATCTAATCACCGTCCCATCTCGTTTATCAATTTGTTATATCTTGCCTCGTTAATTCAGCTTAATTTCATTGTTCCTTCTATCTGCTTTGTCCGTTGAATCAATACTTCCGTTTCGACTGCTCTGTCAACCGTAAATTCCACGGTGTGATATTTTCTTATAAATAAATAGGAAGTAAGAAATTTTATATGGCAATGTCAGCATCAACAATTGGCGTTTCACACATTTAAATAATTGAGAGAATATGTGACAAATAACGTAAAAATCAAAAAGTTACGCATTCAAAAAATAAAAGTTCGGCACGCTAACTATTTACGCAAAATGTGATATTAGATTTTGTGACATTTTTCTATTGTTGGTTTCGGCATTGTAACTTCATTGTTCAGTTTTATTTATATTGGCTATATAAAAAAGAGACAAACGAAGATCCTTTTAGTACAAGAAAATTTTCAAAATTATTCCACATTGTTTAAAAAAGAAAGGAGGAAAAATATCTGATGGCACGATTGTGAAATAATTAAAGAAAAAAGACAAACATTTGTTTTACCTATTGATCCTTCTCAATGGAGAATAATGTAAAGAGTCACGATAAGCCGCGGCACAAAGGTAAATTAATAATCCACAAAACAAAGAGGTCCACTTTATACGAAGGTCGTAAGAAATGAAACGGAAAGAAATATACTTTGAGCAATGAGTGTATATGTAAATATATTCCGACGGGGGTTGTCTTCGCGCGGATCGATCGCGATCGCGAAGAAATCCCAATTTTCCGATAACTCGCCGCGGAACCGATACTTTTCGGACGTATTTTCACGAACTACATCGTCGTTTTCGAGAAGCGCGCGGACTGTCGACGGCGCAAACGATTGGTGGGGCTTTATAGTCTTCCACTACAGATATAGAAAACCACGCGCGCTTCCCCACCTTGATGGGACCGGTAGCGACCGGTAGACGTAGACCGCCGCGCCGGGCGGTGCGGATACGTACGACCTGCTGCTGTCGCAATGGATCGCGCTTTCCGTGACGTCACTGGGGAACGCACGCACGTGAACGGGGATTTCATGATTTTTTTTTCCACCGCGCGTTCCCGCACGCACGACCGGCGCGATCTTTCCTGATCGCGCACATACTCCGTTTCGCGAACGTCATCCGCGCTTTCCTCCACGGCGAGCCGCAACCTTTCGCGCGCGAGCCTCGCGCGCAGGTAAGTGCCCCCCGATATAAAGAGTGCGGAAAAGACGTCACTCTCTGCATCCACCCCTGCGTCCGAAGGAACGAAAATTACTCGGTCCAAGAAAAAGTCTAAACGCGTCATCGAAGAAACTAAAATGCTTATCATACCTATACATTTTTTCAAGTAAAATAGCTATATTGATCTTCCGGCCGATAGGTCATGACTCTTGGAAAAATTAAAGAGACATGGATTCACCGATAGCCGAAAAGATTAAGATATCTAGGGTCTTTTCAGATACGTTGAAGAAAATACGTTGATCTATATCTTTGTCCACCAGTAGGCATCGGCTTTGGAGATGATACCTCGATATTTTGTTATTAAACTAATTCGAGAAAATGCCATTTTCGATCGGATTGAATCTTGGTAGCCTAATAATAAAAATTTGGTATACCTTCCTTCAATTTTGTAAACTGCAGGCCGAGTATATGTCGATCTTAAAACACAGTTTTTTATTGGAACGGTAAATTCATCGCTCGATTTAAATCGATTTAACTTTTGATACTAATAAGCATCACTTTTAAATCACTGTAAAGAATTTTTTTACGAAAAATCACCTAAAATTTAAACCTAGATCTCCTTACAATCTGAGCATCTTTTTCAAATCGATCATCAAGGTATGTATTTATTTTGTTTCAATAACGTTTAGCAATTATCTTCTTTTCTCTTGATTATCATAATTCCTTTAATTACATTAAATGCATCTAAAGAAATTTAAACTTTAAGTCATCTATCAATCCTCCTGACAATAAATTTGATTAAACTCACAGGACAATAACAAAATTAGATGCTTTCCAAGCTGATTAGTATCTCATTAGTAATGCCATATTGATGATTTAATGAGGATGTAATTACTTATCATCTTAAAGTCGGAAAAAATTCGAAAATGCTTTTGTGTAATCAAATGTTTCAGCAAGGTTTTGTTCGGTAAATATCGGAGAATTATTTAAGTTGAGAAATTATTAATACGAAACGCTATCTACTTTATCGCTTTTATTTATTCTCGCTCGATATTAACCGATAAATACGAGAAACGCATTTTTAATCGACGAATGATTTAATGTCTAAATAATATGAAAAATTAACCGCATATCGAGCGATTCAATCTCAATGATTTATAACACTTATTCAATCACAATATTCAATTAGACGTCAATAATTTAATTAGACGGAGAATATTTCCGCTTCGAGCATCTTTTATCTTAAATTATTAGTAATTTCGCTATTTTAAACTAACAACTAATAATGTACACGGAAATTAACATGTTAAACATCAATTACAATTAGAGAACATGCGTCACTGATTCTCTTGATACAAGAAAAAAAAGGAAAACCGAGTTTACGTGAATCATGACATGAGGAAATTGTCATTCATAAAAGAGACTCCAATAATAGATCTTCATTCGGCATGATTATATATCATCGTATGTATGCGGAGTGTTCTCAGAGAGATTTACAATAATTTGCAAACGATGATAGCCAAGCTGGGAGAATTTCCCGGCAAGTACGCGACGGCGCAATCAAGCTATGGTATTTCAGATGAACGTGAATCTGTCTGCGAGGAGATTCTTGAAAAGAATGATTATCCAAAAACGTAAAGTGAACAATACATCATTTATACCATGATAAGCTCACGATAATGTAACGTTAACAAAGCAAAGCTTTTTCTCTTAAGATATAAATATCTCTTCTCGCTTTTACAATCTTAAAAGCTCCGAATTTTCCTTAAGGAAATATATCTGATTTTAACAAATGCAAAGACTCTTCCTAAATTTTTCCGATAAGTTTAACGCATTACACTACGAGATAACGTCGAGCGGGTGAAACGACCGCGATGACGAAAGAAGGAAGTTGTTAAAAAAAGTCTCGGATTTGAATTATTTCAATCCAAAAGCTACGAGCGACATCGGACGTTCGCCAGAAGGTGAGCGAGTTGCGTATGCGTTGCATCGATAAATATATCATCGATCGGCGACGGTGCCTCAACTTCCGGCGGCGATGCGTCGCGAGTTCTCGCAGAGTGCTCCAGACGCGAAGATGCCGACCTTGATCGGTAGCACATGCGCAGGGAAAACCCAAGATAACCGGAATAGAACCGCCGGCTCGGGCTAAATATCGAGGTGGAGATGCCGAGAAGAGACGTCGAAAGGTAAGGCCGGACGGGACGAAACCGGTTGACGAACGCGAACGACGGTGGAAGAGCGGATTCACGGTGCTCGGAGAAGGAATGCCCGCGCATCGTCGTTTCTCGCAAGACGAAGGAAAACGCGAGGAGCTCCTCTTGCTTGCGCACGGTAGAAAAATTCGAGAAACGACGAAGAATATTTGCGCAGCTCGCGACGTCACGGGAATCTTGATGCTTTTTCTCATTTTCTAAATGTCATCGCGCACGCACGACACATCTCTCGACGTATGGTTTGTCTCGTCGTTGCGTAGGGAATTACGAACTGCGACGACCGACGACGCAATGATAAACTCCAAACGCTCGTAATTCTTAATCTTTTAAATTATAATCTCGCAAATAATGTTACTTCTAGCATTCTTAGTGTCTCAAAAATTCTATTATGAAAGAGTACGACCAAATTTAGCGCTGTTTTCGTACTTTAAATTTTCCAATAAATGATATACCGAATTAGAGCTTAGAACGAATAAGATTAAGAATATAAAGAATATACTTACTTTGAATTTTTCAATAAATAATACACTGAATAGTTTAGGATAAGTGGATTAAAAATATAAAGACTCAGTATTATTCTTTCAACTGTTTTAGAAATAAATGATTCTTTGGTAACAATCTCAATAAAACTGTAAAAGGTTACAATTTTGTTGAGATCGTTTTGAAAGAATAATACTGAGACTTTATAGTTTTAATCCACTCATTCTAAACTATTCAATGTATTATTTATTGGAAAATTCAAAGTATGGAAAAAAGGATTAAACATTGATAGGTGCTTGATCGTATTCTTTTTAAAATAAGTTTAGCTTAATCTTAGCCGCATTTTGCTACAAGGTAACAAAATGGATTTTCACAAATTCTCTGGATGCGATACTGGTGACATTTCGTAATCACTTAAACGCTAATCGATGGCATTTGTTCAGTTTTAACAGCGATATTACAGTACATGATTGATTAAATTGATTAGACGAAATCGGTTGAGCGAAATCACGTGAGCGACGATAGCGATATTTAAATTGATCTATATTATGACAATAAAAATTAAATGAATTTGGCGCCGCCAGTATTGTCGGGCCGAAACGATTAAATTGACATGGACGATATTAATTCCAGCTGCTCGAATGATCGCCGCGAGAATGTTGTATGATAGAGCTCTCGCGCGACGTCGTCCTTGCGAATTGCAATAATTGCGTAAAACGCGTGAATCTAACGAGCTGTTACGCGAGGACACGATAAAGGCGACACGCGAAACGACTTAAAGTATTAGTTGCAATAGCATTGTGACAGCATATCGAAAGTGCATCAAATACGAAATGAAGACAAGCAAACGATAGGTCATTGTTGGAAAAATCTTAAAGAAAATCTTAAGAATTTTTTGTCGATAGTTGACATTAGGATTGTTTGTCAGACAATGGATTTGACTACAAATTTGGTATATACAGGTAGGATAGTTTTATCACAAGCGCAAAATTTAGTGCAATACAGCGAAATCATGCACGACAAATAGTCATCGCTAAAAATAGCGAAAGCTGGAAGTTTTTTCTCTCGCTTTTTAATTGGAATACATTAAAAAGGTGGGTGTGTACAGGTGCGTAATATAAGTTGAGATATGCATTGAGATATCGTGCAATAATTGCATCTCGAAGACAAAGACACGACCGTGGATCGTGGAATTCGCTCGTGAGCTTTCGTGAACTTGTAAATCCCCGAGCCGCAAACCCTCAGGCAGCATCTTATCGGGTTCAAGTACGTCGAAACGATAACGATGGTCCTTAAGTTTGAGCAGATAGGAAGAACCTGCACGTGCTCAAACTTTGTTGTGTCTCCTGGTATTTTGAATTCCGCATTTCGTATAAATCGTTAAAGATCGATAGACCGGTGGAACGTGATAGAAAATCACCCGTTTATTTCTTTTGCAGTCGCGCCTTCGGAAGTAGACGTTAATTATCTCTGCTACTTTAACGCGAGGAAGTGTATTTTAGTAAAATTCAGGGAAACGAGTCATAGATTTATCGAGAAAAAACTGACATTGAAAAATATTCTTCGATATCATAACGTATAATTGTAATAATGAAGTACATAATGAAGTATAAAATATATATAATTATATAATTAAATTTATAACTTTTTCTATTTTAATGTACCTTTTCGTTTGCTTTCAGGATCAATGATCCCGAGATGGCTTGGAAATATCTGAACAGTACAAAAATGCGCTTTTACGAGCGATTTCACTCGTTTTTTATCAAATAACATTTTCGATCTGTCGACATATGAGTAAATCGTATTTGACAATTAAATTTCTCATGCAAAAACCGACGAATTTTTTCATGCTTTTAATTTTAGTAAATGCATTGCTATGTAATCTAAAATAAATGATTGTGTATTGAGTGGATGCCCAACGTGTGCGAACAAAATTCGCAATTGTCAGTAAGGCCACAATTGTCAGTAAGGACGGTCTCAGTTTTCAGATAAAAATATTAACATATCGCTGGCAAAAAAATCGGATCGAGGTTAACCATAGTCGGCCATGTAAAGACTTTGGCATAATTTATTTTCTTATCTATCGATCTATTTTATTTGGCTGTTTATTTAAAGTGCGACGCGTCGTCTTAGGACACTTGTTCTTATCGCGCAATGCTGAGCAACGTTGCTTTCTGTGCCACATTAAGAGCTTGTTTACGATGTATGACTATACATATATTAAATATAAAAATTCACTTTAAAAACCGAATTAATGAACAGCGGACGGGAAGGAGAGCGTTAATTACCGTCAGCGATGGCATCAAAGATTTGATCGAGATTCAACTTGATCCACGTGCGTAATTTACGACAGACAGAATGTGGTCGTTTCTGATTATCAATTCGTTCAACAATGGCATTTTCGGCTTAACCCGCCGCGAGGAAAGCAATTAACAAGCAGACGAGTAAACCATAATTTATTAGCGGATTTAGATAGCAACAATACAAGACGATCTTTGTGCGGAATGACAGTATGTAATTAATTTCGCCCAAGAGCAAAAGATTCCATTGCGCGGAGATGGCATCCATAACATCTCCCACGAAGTACTGGTACACATTAATTAACATGACGAATAGAACAAACACAATCTACCGTGAATAGAATAGCTGAGCTTTTTTTTAGAATTAAAACGAACAGTTAGCTTATGATATCAGGAAGCGTTTAATTTTCACAGTGATTAAAATAAACAAATCCGAAAATATTAAATTTGAAATATTTGAAAATGGAGCATTTACATCTATATAAAAGAATCCAATTGAATAACTTGTTCATCTTAAATTAAATTAAATTTTGTCGTAAAGTAAATCAATATCAATCTCTTGCGTCTACAATTTTTCGCTGTACTTCGAAAACTCAAAGTCACACGATCGGACTGTTTGGATCTGTTGTCGCATTACAAATCACGGCCATGTAAAAAAATCAGGAATAGCAGTGCAACGAAGTACGGACGTATTAACGATTAAAGTCAATGTCAGCCGTCATTCGAATCGATCGAAACAAAAGCGGGCACGATCCTTTACACGAGGGTCTTTACTTTTTTGCCGAATCTAGGAAACATATCGTAGAGCTGTGTGCAAATACAATGCAACGCAATTGCGTAAACTGTACGTTGTCGTGCGCTGGCGGAAGAAATGTATCTGCACGGCGTTATCTTAATTTTATAAGCCTGGAGGTAGAGGCCTCGCTGCAAAGCTGCGTAAATTAACATTTTTCAAGATACGATCGTTGTTGACGATTACTCGCCTATTTTGGCATATACAGAATATGCAAAATCGACACCGAACAGATGTTTCATCGAGATATCGATTGAGCGCGATCTCGAAGGTGGTCGGCAAAATTATTCCACGTCGCGTCATTTATCTCTGACATAGAGGTTTCAAGAAAATTTTCCGATCTTAATTACCAAGCGCACTGACTGGCACGTGATTTGCGATACTTGCCGGGCATCCAAGTTTCTCCTTGACGTTTTTGTTGAACGCTGACGCGTACCATTATTAAATTTCTATGATAATCTTCGCGCATCGATGTATCGACACATGTTCTCCGACAGGCACGTCAGAATGTGTTACTTTTCAGGGAGCGTTTCAAAGGCGTTTCATTTTTCAGATTAATTAGCGTCTCTAGAATGAAGCTCTTCTGTCCGATCGATAATCGTGAGGATTATTTTCTTATTTTTAGCTTAGGCAGTCGCACGTTCCACGTGACCTAATCTAATCCTCGCTCCTACTCCTTCAGTTCACTCCTTTAGGAAGTCCTTGGAAATGTCAATGCGGTCACGCTCCGGTGGTTTAATCGATAATAGATAGAATCTACTTGTGGTCTGAAAAAACTGAATCGATTGTTTCATCGCCAGTATTGCCTGAACATAACAGCTACTTTCGGTATTATGTCACGATACCTCTTCTATTTTCTTTCTTTTGTTTTTAACATTAGGGACTATGGGATTCATATATTCTATTATATTTTACATATACCTTATAGATTTTGTACGTATAGATTGTATAGATTAACATGATAATGAAGAGATAATAAGCGATACGATTGTAATAACGAGATAAGATAATGATTATAGTGATTATAATTATAAATGATTCATATGATAATAAGTGATACGATTATAATAATTTTCTCGTCTTTGTTGGAATTTAAAAGAAGTCACTTCAAAATACGCTGTATTAAAAGCCTCGCTATTATTTAATAGCTATCCAATTAATTTTTTAGAACCGCAAATGTTTCGACGCAATACGTATTGTATTTCCTGACGTGATATTCGCGGAAATAATCATTGGACCAGAAAGTTGTACAATGGTATCCCAAAGCTATTGAAGAATATTCTTTATTGATGTGTGATCAGTATTGTTATTTAATTACGAATATTCCCACACACATATATAGTTTCATAGAAAATATCCCGCACAAAATATCGTTCAATAATTAATACATATTTTATTATATGCAGCTGAAACTGGTCTTCTAAAATCAACATATAAAATTATGTTTCAAAATCAAACACATCTTGCTTATAGTTTCATTCTTCCGTTCGTGTTGTATCGAAATATGTACATGAAAATATTTACTGTCTAATAATTAATAATAATTTTTTATTGTATAGAAAGCCAAATGCATATATTTTTCCCTTTCTCTCTTTTACACACGAACTAAACGGTCGTATTTTAAATATGATTTTGCCAATCGGGATACCGTCATTTTGTCGTAAAGCCTCAGATTTCTGGGCGATTTCGTGCCAATGCATTCAAATGAATTCAAATGCATCATCAATAATTCATTAAATTGCCTGTCAAGGGCAAGAATCTTTCGCGAAAATTCCGCGTCTCGCGGAAACATGATTCACGGTGAGAACGCGAGAAGTGAATCGAAATTGCGAAATAGCTGGGCGGCATTGTCAGGTAAACAACCGATCGATAGCTCTTACGAACACCTTGCTCGCCGGCCGGTGCGGTAATTTCCACGAGGAAGGAAGATTCTCTTCGCGCGAACAGGCTCGTTTCCTCGTGGCGATTGCGAAAGGTTGTGGTTTTGCCTGATGTTTTGCTGTGACGCCAGTCAAATTACCTAACGAATTCAAGAAGGATCGTGGAAGCTTCGTCAAACAAAGCTTCACAAACAAAGCTTTCCTCGACATTGAGGAAACGTTAAATCCGCCAAGTCAGGAGACTCGTGATAAGAATCCTCGCGAGTGCCGATAAATGATGCACTGGAAAT
The DNA here is from genome assembly GCA_011636635.1 of Tetramorium simillimum. Classification (NCBI taxonomy): domain Eukaryota; kingdom Metazoa; phylum Arthropoda; class Insecta; order Hymenoptera; family Formicidae; genus Tetramorium; species Tetramorium simillimum. The sequence goes on from VBVQ01001144.1 coordinate 26,174, forward strand.
GATATGAAAATCATTAATCCGGCATATTACACGGAGATTCGCGGCGAGGAAAAGGGCTCTTCCCCGAAATTCGCACGAAAATCTCCCTATCGAAATACCGCAAAGTCGTCGCGGAGATTCCGCTCCGCGTGCAACGTGGTCAATTAGAATCCTATTGATAACAATAGGAGAGAGAAGTCGTAGCGCAATTTTGTCGGTAATGAGAGACGTTGATCGATTCGCCGCGCCTCCGTTTCGTATGGATGAATTTTTTTCTCCCTTCCGCAAACTGTGCGTTCCGCCGCCGCCGCACGCCGAATAAATAAATCACATTGCACCTGCGTCATAGATGACTTTCGATAAAAATCGCGACAACAACTCTGGCTTCTTCGTCAGGACGCGAGAAGGCCGTCGTTTCAGGAATCGCGGATCGATTGACACGTATGCGGGAGTAAAATGTTCCTCTCGAGTCTGCGCGAATTTCTCGTCATTCTCACCCGACGGAAATACTCTACGGATTCTCAACTGTTTCCTTTTTTTGTCTTGGTCAATATAGGTTGATTATAATAAGCGTTTTAACACATTCTTTGAAATGCTTCGCATTTCTTCATCCTTGCGCAGTGCTACTCTTCTCCTCACAGAGAAAAGAATATTTCTTTACACTGAAAAAAATGTCTGCACTGTTATATAGAAATTACTTGTTCACAAGCGTAAAATTACCTAATTATTACTGTAATTTTTTTCCAGATTTTTCAAAGCAAAAATACATATTAATAGTAAAATATAGGTGAAAATATTATGTTTGTGTAAAAATAACTTGTAGTTTTAAATTTGAGCGAAATTTTCACAACATATGAATAGTTTCGTGCGAAATTACAGAAAAAAATGTATGTGCGATTATTGTGTCCAATCAGAATCTATGTTTCTCCTAGCCTGTCCGAAGCTTCTCTCTAAAAATCTTCATATATTTTCTGGTATAATTTAGGTTTCTAGGTATAATCGTAATCGTGTCTGTTGGTTATGTATCAAAAATTGATAAAAGGAAAGTATTATTATTTGAATAATATTCATTATCTCAGTACACATGAGTTTATTTTGTTCTAAAATTAATAATCCAATATAGACTCTCCAATAATTAATATGACATTAATTAAGGCAATGAGAGTACGAAGCGGACGTTAGTGCGTAGGAAGAATTATTTATTCTCAATGTAATTATTACGCTGAAGATGACTCGAACATGAGTCGAAACGTTCGACTTTTATTGTAAAATTGAGAATAAATAATTCTTCCCACGCACTAACGTCCGCGTCGTACTCTCATTACCTTAACTAAATGTCACATTATTTTGTTTTATTTGTAATTTAAAATTCTCTAGTATAAAGACTTATAACAGCCATCAGTTCTTTCACCGCCAAACTTCTAGAAGAATTAACGTAACAATAAATGTATATTTTCTGGATGAAATTACATTTTGTATGTGAAATTCCATGTTTAGTATAAACCAGAAAACATATATTTAATGTGATATTAATATAATTGTAATTTTTTATATGTGTTGCAATATTGGATGATTATGCGAAAAAAACCCAACATAATCATGTAATTTTACACAAATATTTTTTTTAGTGTACCTTTATACACATATATTGCCGTGACTTATATTTGTCTCATCGATCTAAAAATATTGAATTTTCATAATTGTGCAATCAATCACTGCTTAACGAATTGATAAATGCGATAAAATTGATAAATAGAACTAGTCATGCAATAGAACTGATGATGAACCTGATAAACGAAACAGACGTAATGAAACAAAAAAAAGGGAAACCGAGCCTGCCACGTGCAGCGAGTTACAGACTGGTTTCCACAGACACATTTCCCCCGCGATATCGTAAATGTACTATAATAATTAGCTCCTATATTCATCAATTCATACTCATTTATTCGCATTATGCAATTTAACGTAAAAAAAGTCACCTAGTCAAGTCTCACAGACGCACCCGTATGTTTCATGTAACCATGAAACGTGCAAATCCGAGATATCGTCGGTCCCGATATGCCTCGTCACGTTACGATGTATCGCCAATTATTCACAGCAGATCGAATTTTTTCACTTGTGCAAAACGCAACGTGCGCAAAATGACACGACTGCGAATCGCCGCTCGACCGTCGCGTCGCTTCGTTCCGTCCGAGCGCTTTCGTTTAAAGCGCGGATCTCGCCGTGAGATGGAAGAGACATTCGTGGAAATTAACCGTCCACTTTCATAAAGAGGGCTGCCAGAGATTTATGAATCTCTGGCAGCCTCAACGAGGAATTTAATAGAAACAAGAGAAATCCGGCGTGTGGCTCGAGCGAGGATTAAACCGCGATGCGGAAGGGTTTTATTGTCTACTTTAGCAGCTTCATCACAAGGACGCGATAATATTCGTGCAAACATTCAATTGGAATTAATGACGTTCGCCGATTGAAATTGACGTCCCCGCTGATACAACAATGGCCTAATATAACGAGTACGATAATAATAATAATAATAATTTCGAAAGCACACACGTTTGTCTGCGGCTATCGTCCCGCACCCTCGACATCTTGCGCTTCGACATCGGCGTTATATTTCCGACGTCAATATCTCCCGCAAAATGAAAACGTATCGACACATAGCGGCAGACGCATGTATCTCCGGTCTCGTTCGATCTCTCTCGATTACCTTTCGTACGCCCCAATTTTTTTTTCCCCTCCGTCGCTATATTTTCAATTGGACGAAGGGGGCGAACGACGAATAGGCGCTCGGGGGATGCTACGAGAGAGAAATCAGGCCGCGGAAAAATCATGGCCTCGGGTGCCGAGATTGGGCTGTTGTTTGCCGATACACAAAAGCCGGCGTCACGCGAACGCTCGCTCGTTTCCATCGTGTCCGAGAAAATGCTCTCTGGATCTTCGCACGATCGCCGAAGTTCGCGGAAACTCGCCTCGATTCAGTCAGCGATATCGATCTGAAATACTTGACGCGATAATGCACTGAGCGCGAGAGACATTCGAAAAGATCGCCTTTATTTATTTCACTTCATGTGCCATCGAGAGTTTCGGCCAATTTAACCTTTCCCTCAAGGAGCACACAAATTTCGACGAGTCCGACCGCGCATAAATCGAACGTGTACGTTTACACAAATCTGGTGGATTTTCTGAAATTTTTGGAGGTCTTGATAAAAACGAATCGACAATTTTATTAATTTTTAATAAATAAAAAAAAATAAAAATAAAAAAAAGAAAATTAAGGGAAAGAAAACTATCCGAATTGAATCTTGATAGTATTTAATAATATTTTTGGATGAATTTTTTTTTCCAAATAAACTGTGCGATTATGTCGGTTCAAAATCACAGCTCTTAATAGGAATAATAAATCCATAATTAAATCTCTAATCGATTTTACTTTTTGATGCTAATAAGCATCGTATTAAGTTCGTTAATTTTAATTAATGCGATGTCGTATTTGTATTGTGTATGTATAGAGACGTTTAATAAAAATAAGTCTCCTCGCATCTCGAATTCTGAAGAGCAGCGCGAAGCTAATTAAAATTCTGAGACGAATAATTAGTATCCTGTAACTTTACATAATCTTCTCGGAAGATAACGTTGTGTAATGTCATCGTGGCAACAAATACCGAGTATTCCAATCTTACAATTCCGCCCGAAGAAACAGGGAAAAGAGATACCATTTTCTTCTCTCGCGATTATCACCACTTTTTCTGAATCGTGAAAATATATTGCGAGAAATGATGCCACTAAAATCGTAGTTGTTTGCGATTACTTTCTTTTCCCCAGGAATGCAAACTTAATTTTCTACGATGTCGCGAAATGTCGTTCGCAACGAGGCAAACAAGATAATGAATAGCGAGTCATAAAAACAACCTTAATAAAGATGTTATCGAGAGATTGCTACTACACATATATTTTTATGGATACAATTGTACGTTGAACTGTGAATATAACAAACGAGCTCAAGTTTGCGCACATCGCGATGACACGTGCTAAAAACCATAATTTTACTTAAAGCAAGTCGCAATGTTTAACCATTTCGTCATAATCGCACGATTACGTGTAGTTCGAATGGCTTCATTAAAGACAGAGATAATTTCATAACTGATGTACGATTAAAATTAATACTGTTGATTCTTGGAGTTTGTGTCATCGATACTTAATAAACTCGCTGCGCGTCATCACTGTTAACCAAATATACGCGAAAGTGTTACTTCTTTGCTGTTAATTACGCGATGAAAATGTAAACGGAGGTAAATTGCGTCGATCATGCTCGGTTGGCCGCATAATTATCGATGCATGAGATAACTTTATTTTCGCCCGTGTCGCGAATATCGCGTACTGTCAACCGCGCGCGTTGTCGCGGTTTTGCATCGCGGTACGATTCTTCCCCAT
>VBVQ01001145.1:0-39587 GCA_011636635.1 Tetramorium simillimum
CATTAATATTGCCAAGAATAACTAATTATTGTAATATAAAATATATATATGTATATTTATAATAAATAGCAAAATTAAATGATCATTAAACTAAATAACACAAACTATGAAAATAAATAATAGACAGATTGAGATATGCATGCAAGCGTAATTATACGTCTAAACGTGCATGTGAATCCTATACAATAGTTAATTAATTTATTGTTGGACCACTTATAACATAAAGATTATAATTCTTCCACGATTTTTTTCTATTAGCATTCTTGAAATCAATCTCTATTTATTATCTCTATTTATTATTATATATAAATTATAATATAATTTTTCTAATCACGTCACACGTCAATGCGTTATAAAACGCGAACGTAAAAACCTTAAATTTTTGCAATATTTCTGCACTTAAATGCAGATTCGTTTTTAAAGCGAAATTAATTATTTCAGATAAAGATATCGTAAAAATATATTAGAGATATATATTTATATTCATGTAATCGTACAAATTTGCTTTTATTCAATTTTTATTCAAACCAGAACTTGCTGCGATTTTGCCGTTAATACCGGCTCGGTTTAAGTCTCGCGCACGCGAATTCTCGCGGAGAAACAACGCGCGCGGAAATCTTAAATCCCTCGGCGACGCATTCGTGTGCAGTGAGACGAAAGCAAAAACGCAACGCAACGTAATGTAAGCCGCAGCGAGCGGAGGGAAACAGATAGAAAAATGGGCAGGGAGAGAAAAAAGAAAATCACGTTCGTCAAAAGCGCATAAGTTGCGGCTGAACGTTCGCGTAAAGTCCGCATGCCGCGCATCTGAGGATATGAGATTCTAAACCGCGCGGCACGGTACGGCACGGCAGCCGCCTACTTTTTCAAATTAATGTCCGTCCAGTTAAATGCGGAAGAATGTAATATACGGCGCTCCCTCTTTCTCTCTCTTTCACGCACTCGCTCCCTTTCTCACACTCTCACACTGTCTCTCTCTCTCTTTCTCTCTCTCTCTTTCTCTCTCTCTCTCTCTCTCTCTCTCTCTCTTTCGTTCTGTCTCTCGGTGGGCTAGATGCATATGCTCTATACTGTCATGGCTCCGCTAGAGCGTGCATGTATGCGTTTTATCTCCGCGATCCGTGTATGTATGTGTGCACCACCGCACGCTGGACGGTAGCGGCCAGTGCGTTGAGTGCAATAATTGTACCGGCAAGCCACTTTGATGTTGATGCATTAACCCTCCATGTGCCTCCGCCACTCGCCGCAGCAACCCCGTCCCGCAACCGACGTTCCCAATCTCGCGCTCCTGTCCACTACCTCTTTCTCTCTCACTCTCACTCTCTCTCTCTCTTTCTCTCTATTCACCCTACCGGCTTGGTCCGTGGCAGTGCAATGACGCGTTTATGCATACGTGCGTACTGAAAATCTACGAGGCAATCGCGAGTGCGGTGTATGTGACTGCATGGGCGTCGCGACAAAATGCAGGAACTCTTCCGCTTGTTTTTCTTTAAATTTTTAAAAATAAAACGAAAGATTAGCTCAAAAAGAATAGTTTATAAACATAGCACAGTCCATGTGAGAGAAATGCTTATGGTTTAAATTTTCACGATTGAAGAATAAGGTATCTCTTTTATCCCTTTTATCTCTTTTAACTTTTTCAAGGATTTCGCTCGCTCTTTCTTCTTATCTTATCGAACTTTTATCATGATGATCATTATATAGTTTAATTTTGTAATATAAAAGTAGAAAGATTTGAAAAGAAGAAATTAGAAAGAGAAGAAATCTCTCAAATTTTAATAGATTCCTAAAAAAATTTTGTGGCGCCCATGTTATGAATCTCCTAAAAAAAAGGTTGTAGCAATGTTCATGCACGGGCGCGGACGCAGATGTACGCAATAAAATGTCATTCTATTCTTTTTTAACACAGTACTACCGTTTCCTCTTTCTCTCTCTCTTCATCTCCCTTATTATACTTTCTGCATTAGTGCATTGTTAAATTTAAATATACAAGACAATTATTATTTGAAGTAACTTATAATATTAATAATATTGTGTGACTGAAAATTCTGCAAGGAAATTCTTAGACAGAATATTTGATTCGTGTCTAAAAAGTATACTCATGTATTTATCTCTTTTAAAATTTTCTTTTAATTAAAGTATTCGGTAAATAAATAATCATAGGTGATTTGCCATTACGAGATACGAAATTACTTGGACAAGAGCCCTATCATATTCTACAATAATTTTTATGAAAGTGAGATAAAATCTTGCAAGCTTAGGTATATCTTTCGCTCGATAAACGATTATATTCGCACAACAAAGGAAGACTTTAAAACCCGCAACAGCGAGAGAGCTTTCCGTCGTGACGCGCCTCATATTTTATTAATCAACCGCATCTCCTGCACGGGGACAAGGTAGGAGGGTGCATTTCGTGCAGGCTCCTACAATGCAGGGTTAATATCAGGAAGACGTAATCCGGCGCTCCGCGCCGCGCCGCCCTTCGTACGGGGGAGGAAAAGCGCCGAGCTTTGATCGCTTCCGTGAATCTCGCGACGTTATGAACTGCTAACGTGTTTACACGGGGGATTGCACGCGTGCTCAATTTCACGAGCACGTCGCTGATTTATCGCTGGTAAGGACGCCCGCACGCGTCGCCGGCATAACCCCGTAGCCCAGTTGCAGCGCGCCCGTTGTATGCGCGTGTGTGCATCGCGGATTACATCGAGTATCGTCTCCCTTTCCATCCCCTTCCGCTTCCATTATGCACCGCATTAAGCGCACCATGTGATCTCGGCTCGCGATACCATTTCCAAATTATTCGCGGAACTTCGTGCAAGGAAAAGATCTCGCGAAATTTACTTTATTATGAAAAAAAAGCTAAATAAGCAAACAGTTCATATTTTTATAGAGCATTCTTTTAACTTTTGATGAGATTTTTATCATTTATTCAATTTTGCAATTTTATTTTAATTCTTGAACGCGGCCTTTTTATTTTTACGAACGAAATGTAGTTCTCAAAATATTTCACACCTTTATTAACCATAGACAGAAATTATTAAATTTCTTTCGAAAAAATATTTGATTTTGGTAATATCAGTTTTTATATTAGAGTGAACTGAAAAAAGTATATTGCCATCGATGACACTCATGTTCTCTCTCTCTCTCTCACTCCCTATCTTGTTTTATCTCTCAGAAAATAAAACTGCAATTTTATATTTGCGAAACTTTCTAGTACATATAAAAGCGAAATAATATACAAACGTATATATATATATATATCAAATAATAAAAAACAGAAAACATCTGACAAAGGAATATTTGAATATCTTTTTACAAAAATATAAAGAATAAGAAATTTTTATTGAATACAATAGAAATTTTAATTTCAAATTGCTGTATTTGTTCTAAGGAAATATAGTACTACAATTTACGCATAACGCGGAGTTAAACGACGCGTAGAATACAGATGAGAGTATTCGCGTATTCGTGTGTAACAGTAGGGTGGTTACCGCTCCAAGCAATCGATCAATCAATCAATCAATCAATCGAACGGTTGCTCTAAACAGCGGTTCCGACCTGACAGCGAGCTCCGACCGTTATTAAATGCGGAGCCGTTCAGTTTGATACATGCTCAGGGTGAACTGGGAAGGCCAGCCCTAACGACCAGGCCGACCTGACCCGTTGGAATTCTCTGCATACTTTTGTCTATGTTACTGATACGCGATAAACTTCCAAAGAGCTCCTTCCTCCAAGTATCCGAATTTGGTACCACAAGTTTCCTCTCAACATAGAAAAGACAGAGAGAGAATTCTGATATTTTTGTAATTTTTTAAAAATTCTATCTGTATTACAATTATCATTTTTAATTTTTAATATTTTTAATATTTTGTCATTTTTAGAATAACAAAGTTTCAAACAAATTCCTTAACAAATAATTGAAAATTAATATTGATAAATTACGGTTGAATGTGAAATATAAAGAAAAAATTATGTGAATTTTACTGCTTTTTTAATTTATTTTTTACTAAAAAAATTTTTACTTGCCAAATAATCAAAAAACAATTTATTTTAATTGCTTTATATTATATAAATACTTGTATTATATAATGCATAATACAAGTACTTATATGTAAAGCAGTTAATTATGTAAAATACATGATATCTTGATTTCGACGTCACTGGTAGAAATGTACAATCCAGACACATCGTTTCTCTCATAAATATTTCAGATTCATCGAGCCTAATAGATTTGACATTAATGTTCCAACAACGAGAAATAATACACGCGGCCAGAATTGATAGTTGGATTCTATTTCTCAGGAAAGAAATCCGACGAGGAAGAAATTTATCGCGCGTCAGACTTCGGTTTGTATCGGCCCGAATAAAAGTCGGACGGCGATCGTGAGGACGTTTAAAAATGATTTAATGCGGGGTGGCTCGCCATTCGCGGGGCGGTGAGACACGGGGGTGACTCCGTTGGAGGCAACTTGTTGCATGTCGGTGACACACGACGCCCTTATACCTAGCTCCGTATCTAAAGACTTATCCCTGTGTTTGTCACACGTAATCCGTTTTCGGCGACTTTCCTTCCTTCCTTGATCCATCGCTCGTCCATTGCGCGCCGCGTACAGTTCATTTACAATCTGGTAAATCTGACAGTTCTTACGAAATTGCTAAACGATTATTAATTCATTTAATACCAATACGTCTCCGATAATCAACGAGAATAATTTGTGTCAAATTAATTTTCTGATATAGCAGTTTAATTTATATTGTTACTCCTTCTCTTTTACTTTAATAATTAATATAATAAAATGAAAATGGAAATGTTTGCAATTTTTTAATTGTTTTTATTTACAAGTTATATATTTAATATACGTTTTTTTTTAATTAAATCTTTTATTCTTTTATCTTTTTTAATTTCATGTCGTTTTCATAATGCGATTTTCTTATGTCCTAAAAGAATGGATTAACATAAACTGAATTTTCAAGTAAAATTTTTTAAATTAGATACATATAGCATCTTGTCACATACAGCAGCACAAATGTAGTAATACAAAAATTGTCTTAAAATGTACACAGAGTTTATAAGTCCCCGTTAATTTATCAATGCATAATCATATGTTATATAAAAATAATATTATCAATACTTATATTTCCAAATAATATTTTCTCGCGATTTGCGAGGGTAGATTTTCATTTTCTTAAAGTATTTTGATTGAGTAACATCTCTCTCTCTCTCTCTCTCTCTCTCTCTCTTTTCTCATTTCCTCAACGTAGAATTTGTCGCGTAAACGAGGTTGACGCTAGATCCTCGCTAAGCCACGGATGTTTCCTTAGGAGGACTTAAGGATTTGGGAGATTTTTGAGTGCGGTTTCAGGCTGGAGAGAGGGTTGTTTTTCTTCAGGATTTTGCCGTTGCGTCTCGTGACCTCGTGGTTCTGGGGATAAAGCCGGGAAAGTCCGAGCGTCACTTTAAAATTGTAACGCGAAGAATCCCATCACCTCACATCCCTGCTTTGCTTCTATATGTAGACAAGAAAGTTTTATCTAAATAAATCTAAACTTAGATAATTAGTGTATCGTTAGTATAATGTTGTCAATGTAATTTAAACTCACGTATCGAGTTTTTGGACAGCGAGTAAGATAAGGGGACATTGGTAATCGAATTATCATGTCGTGCTCCTCGTGCGAGTTAGGGATCCACTGCTAAATTGATCTGGCAGAATTAGGATCGCCCAACTATTTCGATGAAATTGCTCGCAGTTAAGACTTTGTCTGATGTTCACAAACATTGACGTCGGACGTGAGACGAGATCTTCCGCTGATTACGAGACCGCTCACGTGACTCCGAGAACGATGTTGATCTTGAGTCGCTCTTTGACGAGATACACAGTTGACGTAGCAAAAATATATTACGTGCTGATTCCATCCTTTCGTATAATCACGTCCAATTTTTTTTCGCGCAAAGATCAAGACACAGAGAGAAGTAATTGTAACAAAAGTAATTATAAACTAAGATACAGCTAAATCGCAAGTCTGCTTGTAAGCTTTTATCAAAAAATTAAATTAATTCTAAATGACAGGCGATGAAAATTTATCTCATCTCTCTCTTTTTTTCATATTTATCGTTTATTTCTTTTTATATTTTATATTTTTCGTTTATTTATTAGCATATAAAACTCACATATAATTCTTTTTCTGCTAATATTGTAGATTTAATTGAAAAAATTTAATATTTTGTGAAAATTCGCTCGTCGTTTTAGTACTGATATAATACCTGACGTTAACGAACCCGATCAAAAACTCTGCGGGCATGTGAACAGCTGAATATCCCTCTTCTTTCACAAGCAACTGCCGTTCGCGGATCGAATAATAGCGCAAGATTGGATCAGAGAAATGAGGGAAACGGCTCGTTTACGTCTAACTAACGTGAAATTACCAGAGCACTCCCGGCAAGCCGCTCTCGACGAATCGACGTTCAATATTCTTTGATCGCGCGCCATTAACGGGCCGGCTCGTTCAGTGCCTCATAAGTGGAATCGCGCCGGTAACTAATGCAGTCTAAAAAGAATCCATGGCTCAAAACGATGTAAACGTAGCCCCATCACGGCGAACGAATCGTCGGAATTCAACAATGTCTTTCGCAGTTGCAACAAGCATCAGGAGTTTTCCTAAAAAAATGAGCATTTATTGAAATAATAATTCTCTGTAGCTAAAATATCAAATCGGTAAGATCGATAAAAACTCATTAAAAGAAAATAATACTGATGAGAAGGAAAATATAAGCTCGATGTAAATTTTATTTTATCAATGTTATTAACATCTATTTTTCATTCATCGATTTAATTTCTCTTAGTAGTAGAAACAGACGAATAAGTCCAGACGTCTGATGAAGGTGGACATGAATCAAATTTTTGTCGCAGTACACAGTTTAATCAAGTAGATGTGAAAATTAACTTATATGGCATGCTATAGGAAAGCACGCAGGCTCTCACCTACATATTCATAGCACTTCAAAGGATTACACTACTTACGGGAGATTACGGGAGATAGGAGCAAATTGTAGCGCTCCTTCGTCGGGCGCTTTCAAATGCTTGATTGTTAATTTCCACGCGAGGAACAGATAAATTGGGTGATAGGAGAGTTGCACGATGACGCGGAAATTTTATAGATGCAGAGTATATGAATGTTTTCTAAACTTGTCGACCCAGTTACATACCTATACAATCACGAGTTTGAAGCTTTCAAAATGATTGCCCCATTTCGCATTTTGCGTATGCGTTTCGTTTTTGCGAAATATACTGCCAATTACTTCGGCGAAAGCACTCAATTCGGGCTTATACCAATAATTCAAAAGCGCAAATTCCAAATTGCAAATAAATAAATTATAGGTGTAAAAGAGCAATTGCAATTTTCATTTACTTTTGGAAGAAATAAATTTAATTAGGTGTTTATATTGCGCTTACGAAAATTTATGACTGATGAGATTGTATAAAGCTCGATATTTTTAAGATGGAACAATAATTAATTCTTCCATCTTATTTCATCAGAATCGTCTTACACTCTTTTTACCGACTCAATGTACTTTAGTTTGAGCATAAAATGATAGTGTAAATAATTTTAGATTACACGTATTTAACTTTGATATAGCGAGCCGGCATTCATTTCGGAGTCTATAACATCTCACCGTCATTTTCTCCAGCTCCGGGAATTGCTGGGACGATAGGCGGCAGCGTCAAAATACGCGGGCAAGACAGCGATGCCGCCGAGTCGCGCGCGAATCTAAATCCTAGCTAATAGTTTCGTCCTGGCGGCGGAACCTGCGTAATTTAGCTTCACGGGTTCGCTTGAGCCCCGCGATTGTCCCATCCCGTCGACAGTTTCACGTTTACGCTTTCGCGCTCTCGTCTTCCTCGCAAAATTCTCACCCTCCGCCGTGCGCTCCCCTTCGTCTCCGTCGTTCCCGGTGACTCGTATCCCTGTCTTACGAGAGGCAAAGTGGCGCACGGGACTCTCAACGGCAATGTTCACTATATTAACACCTCCATCCAACCTTAATGAATCCCTCAGTCTCAGCGAGATCGAGGATGAGGGGAGATTGCTCCAGCCCATCTTATACACTCACACCTCACCGCACTATCTCTTTCCGAGTCGTAAATATCTTCCTGCTCCTCTACCTTACTTTGGCGTTAAAGTCTGTCTTTGATTACGACGTCATGATAATGACTGCCCCTCTTTCAACACGATCCTTAACGTCGAAGATCGCGGCTTTGATATGTAAAAGATATCTCCTGTTCAGGACAAATTAAATCGCGGAAGAAACGTCGTAAAAATTTAAAAACTTTTCAGAAGTAAAAATTTCACGCAATAAGTTTAGATATACTTTTTCACAAAAATTATTACAAATTAGATGTACACTCCAGTCATATTTCGTACTAATATTTTTACATTATTATTTTTATATTGACTATATGATTAAATATAATTTAGCTTTAATTGTACGAACAAGATGTACGAAAATGATTTAAAAAACATCATTGTTTTAAGCATCTGTCTGTGTCTTTAGATTCGCCTTTTCAGTCCTACATTTACATAAGAAACGCTTTCAACTTTTAATCGCGCCTCTCTCACATCGATCCTCGAAGACCAACGTGAAGATCCGCGCACAAAAGATTTTCAAGATTAACGCTGGTCCCCTTGTAAGAGCAGAATCCCCCATGTGCATTGCCGGGAAGGAAGGCTCGGCACTTGGGCGTAATGTATGTGCCCGTCGACTCGCGACCTTTCGGCAGAAGGCGAGCCGTGGTGGGTTTAACGTACGGGTACGACGCAGGAGGATGGGCGACGGAAGAAAGGGAAGACGGTTGATACGTACGAAACCCTGCATAGTAGTGCCGAGAAGGAAGCCCATCTCATACGCGTTCAAGGGACAAATTATTTCCCCATTTTATGGCTCGCTAAAATATAAATCAAGTTCTAAATTAAATTCCTCACTCCGCACGCCTACGTGGCGAACTATAACGAGCATTTTATAACGCGCGCATGTGTGCGTGCGTCAGATCGCGAGTGGAGGATGAGTTGGAGGCACACTCTCGCGAAAGGGTGTGGAATGGAATGGCGCGGGACGGAGGACAGAGTGGCGTTATATATCCCGTTCGAAGATGTATCTACGTACGTAAGGCTGTTGAGTGATACGCCATGCGATGTGGCCTTTTTCATCTTCCTCGACGTCGTCGTCGCCACTTTTTGCGAACTCCGCCCAAGAATGCCAGACGAGATGCCGCCGCCGAAAGGTTCGATTTAAAAAAATTACCACGCGAGACAGAACGGCTTTGAAGGCTCTTCTCTTCCTCTGATCGAATCTCTACCGTGTCGAAAACACGTGCGGATTTATGTGCGCGTATGGTTTGCTTCTAGGTTTTTATTCGTTGAAAAGAAAATCTCAACACCTTGTCTTTACAACAGAAGAAAAATGAAAACGAAAGATAATCATTTCGATTGCCGAATATTTTCTAAAGAAAGAATTGTCCATAGATAATATTCACTTGATTATGTGAAAAATGAAAAGGGCTATATATTATATATATTTAAGCACAGAATCAAAATTTAATTTATCAAATCCTTTTGTATTAAAAAAAATTTAGACTATTTTTTATAATCTATAAATTATTAATTCATTTACATTAGATATCATTATTTTATGGTTATCATCTGTTTTTTAAGTTGGTTAGTATCTATGATTAAAAATAAATGCGTAGTTCTCGGAATATTTTATTTAGCTACACCAATGTTAATTATTTAACAATAATACGACACAGACGTCTTTCTTTTTGGTGTGGAAAGCTATTTCATCACGAACGAAGAATTACGTCCAAGCGCCCGCGGCAGAACGTCTTACATTAATATTAAACTTGTATGGTTATAGGACGACGTGATAAGATCCCCCTTAAATTCGCATTATATTGCTGTGCGGCGCGCAAAATCTGGCGATAATATAACCGCTTATGCATAGTTTCTCGGCTCGGGCCGAAGTTCATCTAACTTTAACTTAATCTTAACTAACGTTACTCGGGCGACGGAGAGCCCCGACCGCCGCCGTTGGGACCGATCAGACGAGGAGGACTCTGGAATTCGGGTTGCAATGGGGAAGACAAGGACGTGAAAAAACGGCACTTTCGCGGTAGTTGAGATCCAATACCCGCATAGTTCTGGACTAACTTTAATTCACTGTATATTCTTATTTTACGTTGCAGATCGCGCGGCACTCGTAAGCCGATTTGATAAGTGTTGACTTCGCCCGTTCGAATTCTTTATTATTCCTAGCACTGTCATCATTGTCTTTAAATTTATTTAAATCGTTATTATTCAACACCAGATATAACTAACGAGCGACAATATACTTAGTGAAATACAAAGATTACATAAAAAAATTTATAATAAAAAATTATATGAAAAATCTATTGTTAATAGTCATGATCTTATATGCGGGAGATTTTCTTATTCCGAGCGATACCGTATAGTGTACATTTTTCGAAATATTCGCGATATAGAAAGTTGAGAAAATCGTGGGCGAGATATCTGATATCGAATGTTTGGCAAGAGCTGCAAGAAAAATATGCGAGTCAGGTACGCGATGTTATCCATTAAATTTCTATCCCCAAAGGGTTATTCACCGATGCATACCAAACAGTAAAAACAATATCGTTGAATCGCCAACAACGTTAAGCATGCAATGCAATCGATATAAAAGCGAAACAAAAAAATCAGTGTGGATTACAGAACTTATTCTATGTAACTAAAGCGGCATAAATTCGAGCATGTTCAAAGATCGATTCCGGCCGTTTTTAGATTTGGATTAATCTTTAAACTTTCTGGTTGAAAAATTTAGAATTATATGAATAACTGAGTTATTCATACAATATAGTTGAGTTACTTTTTTATTCTATCTTTTATTAAAATTTTATTTTTAAAACTTTCTTCTTCTGTATTAAAGATTTTGTTCATTACCGCTTGCTATTCGCGTTGCAAATTTGATGCGCCGTGAATCAGCTAGCGCGATTCACTATTATGCTTCCCTAAGACAACGAATTAACTGACATCTCCGTAAGGAACCGGCCGTAGCGCGATTAGAAGACAAAACCAGTGTAATAGCCGTGCCACGGTGCCGCGAGACAACGAGAAATAAATAGAACGGGACGACAGAGAGAAGGGTAGCGTTTATACGCCAGAGTAGTGAGCGGGGAGAGGAATGAGGGGAGGAAAGAGAAGAGATGGACAAAGAAGGCGAAGCAGAGAAAACGAGAACGAAAGACAGAGAGAGAAAGAGAGGACTTGAGAAATTCTCTAAAGCTGGCAAAGTGCCGTCGCAGTGAATTCAGGGGTAGTCTTTAACTGTGTAGCGAAAGCAACGTCACCCTCTCTTGGGAGCTAACCCTCGTACCCCCACGTTTCCGCCGTTCTCGTTCTCGGTGTGCGACCTCTCCCAGATAATTAAACGAAATTCATTTACATAGCTCGAGTAATACGGGGCCGCGCGGCGGTACGACGACGTCGTGAAAAGAAGAGAAAGAGTAGTTTTACCCCGGAAGGAGGACGGGGATGCGAGAGCGAAACGAAAAAGGGAGACCGAAACGAGCTGAAGGCAGGACAGAGATAAAATGACCGAAAGACGGAGGAAGAGAACGACAGGAGGAGAAAATCGGAGCGAGCTTATAGTAGAACTATCTTTCTCTCCTCTTCCTCTCTCTTCCTTTCCTTGATAGAATTTCTACGAACGCATCATCCACTTTTGATTTTCGCAGAAGACGTTTGCGTCGCAAAAACTGTCGTTCTACATCAAACGGTCTTGTTACTATCATTTTCTTCGATCAACAACGCGCTTTATCCGCCCCTGAGCTTCTGCGAAAACCATGAAAATTTCATCCGAAAGAGAAAGAGAGAGAGAGAGAGAGGGAGAGAGGGAATCCGTGGGAAAACGAGCCAGCGCGCGGTGAAAATTAACGCGCAGTCCGCTCGAGGTAACACCGATGAGATCCGGATTTTCGAGTCCCATCCAATATCGCGCGATAACTTTCGATGCTCAGTTTAATTAGTTAACTCCCGCGATTGGTCGACGATTAATCGAGTTTGAGTTACCTTCGTTCATAACCGGAGCATTAATTAATCGGACTTATTGAATTTCTACAATTTTTCTGCCACCGAATCGCGATGCACCATTTGCGAGAGGCAAGTGTTGTGGAAGATATAACGAGTACATTTGTATTATATCGTTTTACATTGTTGATCAGAAAGATTTTTCGCAAACTTAGAGCGTAGGCTGAATATTTTTTATCGGTTTTTGCGGAACGTTGTTTGTTTCAGAAAAATAGGGAAAAATATTTGAAGCTATCAAAACATAACAGCTGTTATTGGACGAAAATTTATCGGTCAATATCGGTTGCATATATACGCCCACTTTTACGAAGTTTATTATTTTAAGATATATTTGTTTACACTGGTCATATCGCCGGAGTTATCTGTACTATCATTCTCTTGCATTATTAAATTTTACAGCCATTGTACGTTAACTAACATCGTATTTAAAAAAATAAAACATTTTGACATGAAAGAATAATTCTTTAATTTTCACTGACATGAAAGATTATCTATAAAGTCGAGACAAGATTAATTATAAAATGTATATGATCCATAAAGAAATGGAAAAACAGTACTTTACTGTTTGAGTTAATTAGTTAGTTATTTATATAAACTCCGATAAAAATCCGAACATGAAGCATTTTTTATACTTTTTTCTTAAATCAGTTACAATGCTCGCGAAAACGAGTATATCTCATAATTAGTAATACGTCGAAAATATGAATTTTAATAAGCTTATCTGGAATAATACAATTATTTTCTGGTTTTTTATTCAATTTATCTTAAAGTATTTCAAAACAATTTATTTAAATTTCATACAAATGCATATAAATTTTTAACATATTTATTTAATGAGATAATGCAGCAAAAGCTCATCAAAATTATTATCGGCACAAAAAACCAAAAAGTCACGTATAAAAGTCAAGAAAATGATGATGAAAAATTGCTTGGAATTGCGTTGCTAGAAACGCTTTGAAAATTATGCCTTGAGAGATTCGAATATCCAAGTCACAGAAAATGTATCTCACAATCAGTCCGCTTAATGAATACTATACTAATAAGCAAAGAAAATTAAGTAAATTACATGTATTATAGAGATTCATATGGGGTGCACGTCAAGGAGAAAACAAAATGAAAATAGAGAGCTTGAATAAGGGGGCGTAGAACGTATTTGTATGTTCATGTAATTGCGTACTACGTCTCTAGAGTCCGGTAAACTTTGATCCCTTTTATGTGTGTGTATTATACTCGGCCAATATCGTTTTCCCTGCGCACTATTCATTCTCGGTTGCTTCATCTAATACCTAAAACATCAGCATTAAATCCGTTCTTTGATTAGTATACCAGTGAAAAATCTTATTCGTAGCGATTTGAAGAGACTAAAGAATCTCTAATCTAAAGAAAGATTGAAAATCTAAAGACATAAAAAATTGAGAAACTCAAAAATATCATTCTTAATTCAAAGATAAGACGTTCTTGCACAGGCAAAGAATTTAAAAATTAATTTTTATTTGATAATCTTAAAAGTCTTCAATCTTTAAATTTTTATAAATCTAAAGATATAAAAATATGAAAAGTTATAATTCCAAATATAACAACTATTCAGACTTTAAAATTTTTTATATATTTTACATAATTGTCTGGAAAATAAAGTTTTAAAGGTATCAATTAATTTAATCAATCACATATAAATACAGGTGAAAATTTTAATAACTTAAAGATGAGAAGTGAATTTATTAAGCTACCGCAACAATTAATGCAAATTATCCCAATTTTAATCTATCAACGTTATTGATGGCGTCAATTTAAACCACCGCCAAATATTGTATTTGATTTCAAATCAATTTTCGCTTGGCTCTTGTCACGAACGTTCTGCTGGTTACGAAAATCAATAAAGAGACAAGACAATATTCAAACAAGCCCGACTAAGCTATTTTGGTTTGTATCATGTATTTTGCGATTCAGATATGATTAAATTCAATTAGAACTGTCATTCAGAATATGACAGTGAACAAGAAATGCTGAATAAAAGAATTTTGAATGTTAAATATTTTATTTAATGTTAAATTTTTCATTACGTGAAAATAATAGATAAATCAAATAAATATTAAATTTGGTTGAGTTTTATAAAACCACTTATAAATACTATTTATAACTCTGTTATAAGTATATGTATAATATTGGCTATTATTGTGATTTAATATCTGCATCGTTTATTTTTTATGTAAAATTATAATGATTACCATAAAAACCCTATAGTAATTAGAAGAAAAATCATTATTGAATTAAAAATCAATTACTACGCAAATAAATGTAGCTTTATCCTTGATTAATTTTAACTATACATGCCTCTAACAAGTAACCCTACTTTTCTGTGATTCGTCGATTTTAATGAAACTCAGTATATTTGTAGATTAGCCAAAAATAATAGACACATATTTTTTTTATATCGGCAATCGTGCAACTTGAAGGGTGAAAACTACCCCTTATATTCATAAGTACGATTAATTTACATTGCATTTAAGCTCATAGTATTGAAACTATTTCTGAGTTTTTGGGAATAATAAACGAGTTTTTGTCGCTGCAAGTAAATTCAATGTAAAAATTATGGAATTCAAAATGGCAGATCCAATATGGCACTATTATGTT
Source organism: Tetramorium simillimum (assembly GCA_011636635.1). Taxonomy (NCBI): domain Eukaryota; kingdom Metazoa; phylum Arthropoda; class Insecta; order Hymenoptera; family Formicidae; genus Tetramorium; species Tetramorium simillimum. The sequence goes on from VBVQ01001145.1 coordinate 14,770, forward strand.
ATAATTTTTACCCTTAAAGTTGCACCATTGCCGATATAAAAAAATATGTGTCTATTATTTTTGGCTAATCCAGAAATATACTGATTTCTTTTTATTAAAATTAAATTGAAATCGGCGAATCACACAGAGTTACTTGAGTTATTTGAGTAAGAGAGTTAATAGAATCGCGAAAAAGGTGGCATTCATTTAACACTGAGGGTTACATTGGTTTTCTACAACTGTGAATAACATACTGCTCACCAAGTGCATCGATTTACCGAACGCATCGTGGAACTCACGCCCAATTATCTTCCACTCTTTCCCTCGAATTCCGACGCTTCAATTGGCGTGCCGCAAGGCATGATTTCGTAAAAGAGCGAAAAGAAAATATTCCCCTTTCCGTTTATAAAAAGCCAGCCGAATTGCCAGCGTGCCCGTGCGAATATATACGCATCGTCTTGTCGCTACAAATGAAATTCATGAAACCGACATACGGACTGCGCCAGTCGGCCACTCTGCCGGTCTCGCAATGCAAACATTCCGGCGTGCCAATAAAAGGGTGAACGGCGGGAAAAGGGCGCGGTGCGCGAGAGGGAGGCGGCCGCGGCCCTCGGGCGTAAAGAGGAAAAATTCGAACACCTCGACGGGAAGCGGAGCAATGCCGGGTTAAAAAAAAAAAGAGAGGTGGGAGGCTTTATGAGCGGCAGGCATCTGCATGGCCTCTCCATTGTTATCTCCGACAATAAAAGCCGACCGAAACGTGGGGGTTGCTGCCGCCGGTGCATCGTCGCCATCGTCGTCGCCGCCGCTACCGCTGTCGTTGTTGTTGTTGATGTATTGTTGGAACGTTTAATCTTTATACTTTGAGATGCGCCGCGCCGCTCCGTCGCCGCCGGTCTCAGGATAATTGAATGTACCTCCGTTTCACGACCACGCAACCTCATGCTACTTTTGCGATACGTAAGCGCAAACTACGCCGCTCTTTCCTTCTTTTAAGAGAGAAGGTTCAGCAATAACTGGCACAGTCGAGTTAGAGAAGATGTTGTGATATCCCTGTGTCACTCGACTTAGGGAGGAGAAGAAGGATGTATAGCGAAACCGTAATGTGCCGCACTGAATACGGCTTCGACGAAGCCCAGTTCCGCTTTCTGTTGACGCGAACAAATGTTGAACGTTCGATATATCGGCCGATTCACTGATTCGATCAAGTTTCTAGTTTTCCATTGTTTGCGCGTGCCTTTGATTACTTAGGCAATTTAGCTGGAAAAGCGATACAGCGGACCGTGGTCGTGGAGGGGGAGGGGAAGGGAATGGGGGACACGAAATTGATTATTTAATTATCTCTTCAGTTATTTACTTTAGAGAAATGCATTGCTGTTTCACGTGTAATTTTATGACGAAGCTTTTTCGCATAAAGTTTCGTTATATGCAATATTAATGTTAATTAAAATTACTTTGAAGAAGTATAATTACATACATGTTTACGTAAAGAGAATTCATTCAGAGGATGATTGTAAAAATAATATATTGTACATGCGAATTTTTCCTCATCAGCGGAGCACCGTTCAATCAAAATCTGTTGCTGAGCGCGCAGTGCGACGTTTCGAAATCTTAAACCATCTGTCAGCTACGATATCTATTGCAGTACTGCTCAAATTTGCGTCCGTTGCCGAAGAAGCGGCCAGTGATAACTGATGTGCGCGTCCTGCTCGGATTGTTGTGGACAGTGAGTGATGGGTTTCGATCCCATCCATCCCCCTCCCCCTTGCGTTTACTATGCACGGGAAAGCCAAAGTGGTCACATGAAACCCTCTGATCCGCGTTCGTTGCTATATCGCGGTGTTTTACGCCGCGTACATCGCGTCGCGCCAGACATTTTAACGGAATGAATTCTGAGCATTTTTTTTCAAAATTAATGAAAAATCTCGCCATTGCTGTGTTTATATACGGAATGCGTATTTCGCAAACGATGCAATGCTATTGTGTTGCACAGTTTTTTGCAAAATTTGGATAAAAAAAATTTGTAGAAATAAACCGAATTCTTGCAAAAATGAACAACATCTACGCTGACTTTACACTCTACGCTTAAATTTTATCAAATTTTTCACTTCTCATTTTTTATATGTCTCTCTCTCTCTCTCTCTCTCTTAATTGTCTAAATCTAATATAACTGTTTAAATATAATAATTTGAAAAATGTAGTCTTCCATTATAAATACATATTATTAATTTTCACTTTTTACGTTGTATTAATATCTTGTCTACGTCTCTTGTCTAAAAATATCGTGAAATTGATATCAAGCTCCGCGCGATGCGAACCAGCCCGATATCTGTTCCGCAGACGTCGATTGCCGCGAATAAATAGCAGAAACAACGAACAAATTAGCATCGACCGCCGAAGAAACGTCGAATCGACCGGCGGGCAACCGACACTTGCGCGGGTACGATCTGGCAGTTTGAGTTGTAGTGGACAGTGAGTGATTGGTAGCGATCCTCTTCCGATCTCACAGCAGCCGCGTGGAAAATGGGAAATGTGGTCGAGAGCGCTCGTCCCGCGGGTTACGTTCAACGTTGCGAGCTGCATAGACGTCCCGCGGTAACGTGTAAACTGAAGAGAGAGCAGAAGCGGCCGCGTGGAGACGGAAAAACGTCTTGGAGGACGAAGTGAGGTCCTAAGGAATTAGGAAGGAAAGAACATGCGAACGGAAAGGGAACGGTAGAGGAAGGAAGACGGTAAGGACGAAGCCATTTGCTGAGATGAGCGGAAGAAACGCTGCAACAGCCGGGAAAAGGTGAAGCGGTAACGTCGGGACGCGGACGGACCACCTCGACGGAAAAGAAACAAAGGAAGCGGAGGGCGCGGACGTGATGAGTTTAAGGAAAGTTACGAGAAAGGGGCAGACGCGCGGGAAGGCAATAAGGGAATACCGCCGAAAGAAACAACAACGAAAAGGCGGCCGAGAAAGTAATAGGAAGATAGAAATACCGAGTGCGGAGCTTTCTCTCTCTTTCTTTCTCTCCTTCAACCCCTTCGGCATATTTTGCGCGGTTACGAGATATCCCCCGTTTCATAAAGCGGATTGGCTTTCGCGAATCGTTTCATCCCGAACGATGAATATTAGGAAAAACCGCGGAGCAAATCGTTGGTCGATTCTACTAAAATCTGTTATGTTGTGATAGCGCATGATTGTGCGAATCGGATTTTATAAGACAATGTGATAGTTATAAAATTTTCAATATTATCATTAACATATAAATCTTTAAAAACGTATTTCCATTATTTCTGAATTTTATTCTATAGATAGAATTACGCATTATGCATAATTAATTACTGCAGCCGCTCGTCAGTATTATCATGTTCCTTTTTATTCAAATTTTTTTACTTGGAATAAATTAAAAAAACTCGTTTTATTAGATACGTGACTTTCTTTCATTATTAAGGATAAATGACAATTTCGTTTTGATTCGAGGTAATACAGATATTAGATTTTCAAATATTATACAAAATTAGAAATTTATTGATATAACGTAATATTAAATCTTCTCAATTGGTGAAAAATATTGAAAATATAGAAAAAAAATTGTATTATTTTTATTTTTATAGATTTGTGTTTTCTAAATCAGTAAATTCCAGATACATCTTTAAGTACACGATGTATTTTGTATACTTACGCGGTCTTCTCTGTTCAATCATTCTATTTTTTTTTCAAGGAGGTCGACAAATTGATAGACAAGTGGCTTGAGTCGTAACGGACAGTGAGTAATTGTTAACAATTCGGTTTAGACCACCCTTTGTTTACGCTATACAGGGAATTGATCGTGCAAGCTCATAAGATATTCTCGCACATTCATTGTGTATCTGAAAATTTTTCGAGGATTAAATATCCTCGCTCTTGCAAATCAATCCGGTTTCTGTTAGTGTTTCGTAAATAAAATTAATATATCTTCGTTAATAAAATTATTATATCTTCAATGCGTCATCGATATATTAATCGAAATATTAATGATAAATTTTTATAGTTAAGTATTAAAATATCCCTTTCGAGTTAGTTAAAAATTTTCCAAGCAAAATAAATTTTAAGATTGCAGTTGTAATAGGAGCTAGAGACATTTTTTATTTAAAAAAGAACACAAAATTTCATTAAGGTTCTTAAATTACATTATAAGTGAATTATATTCTTTCTCTTTCTCATACTCAAATTTTCATGAAAATGAGCATAATCTAATTTTATACAGAATAATAAATACGTAATAATTAATTACTACCCAGTTTTACTAGTTAAAACACGTGTATGTCCATAAATATACGGTCAAATAAAAACGAAGACATAACAACTACTTTATCAGCGTACTAGAAGCGAACTTACGATGTAAAACGGCTTTTTTTCCTCGAAGGTGCACTCCTTGCCCCCGCGGAAGGATTAAGCCAGTGGCTAGACTCGTGAGAAAGTGCATCTCGTCACGGAACTTTTAAGTAGCCGCGAAAAATACGCGAAACTGCCGTGCTACATTTCCTTCGTTCCTTCGACTCATTTTCACTGCAATTTGTTAGCAAAATGTACAATCACAAATTACATTTCCGGTCGAAACATTCACTCCGGTTTTCGTTTACTTTTGACAGTTAATTACAATTTAGTTGTAAGTTAGTTATAATTACTAACTGTTGTTACAAACTTCCGTATTAATATCTTAATTTATTCCTTAATGATGAAACTCTATATTAAGTTAAAACAATGTTTAATTCCTGAATGAGATATTGTTATTATTCGCGTATGCCACGTCTATAGATACCATACGATTGCGCGTGGCTGCGCGATAAACTATCTTACGAAAGTTTCGCGCGACAAAGCCTGGCTAAGCGAACAGACGGCGACCGATGTCGCGCACAAAAGTTACAAATGAAAAAGTTGCAACCGGTTTAAACTTTTCCCGGGCTCCCGGTATTTTCCAAAGCATAATCTATTCGCGCGGAGAGTGCGAACAGTTAATTCTTCACGATTCGCAGTTTAATCGGACGCGGACGACACACTTTCCGACCGAGTTTGCTTACAGTTGATCATAATTTTTTCTTTCTCTTTTTTTTTGTTTTTTTTGTTTTCGCAAAGTCCGGATGTACAATACTGTGCCGCTGCAGCACGGCTACGATGTTGCGCGGCATAAAGAAAAGAATGCGCCACAAGCGGCCGCGTATTTCAAAGTAAATGTCCGCTGCTGCAAACGCCGCGATGTCAAATACTTTTTATTTCAGCGAAACGGCTAGTTGCCTCACTAAACCGTCCCTTTGTTAGAATTACAAATTCATGCTTGCGCAATATGTTCAATGTTCTTTATATGTCCCCGAGTCTTTTGCCTCGCATTCGTAAACGTGCCGCGCGTACACAGATTGATATAATCCACTTAATTCTTTTATCGCTTTTCATTTTTCTTGATTGGATTGAACAAGATGACTTTTCTCTTTACTGAGATAATAGAGCATATCTAAACCCGATAAAAAATTGAAACGATAATTACAAGATGTAGATTGTATTGCATAAGAATTCATCTGTGTACATTGCTTTTCAATCTGTTAAGTCGACAAGTTATTGTATCGTTTATTTATCGATGCCCAACAGATCTCATTTATTATTGAACAGTCGCTACACATCTAAATGTGTATCCAATTGTGAGGATCGATATCCGCAAATACACACCGATATCGCGTATCTAGATATCGATCCGTGTGTTCCGCGGAGATTCCGTAAAATTATATGACGAGACATAAAAGGGATTTCGTGGCGAACAAATAGACGCTCGCGGCGAGAATCAAACTTTCATCGCGAAAACGTCGGGAATTTGAGAATCGACATCGGAGGAATTCGCAGGATCGTTACGGGATCGAGTAAGCCACTCGAGCGTGAGGATATTAGGCGATGGTTACCGGTGGAGCGAGCGATAAAAGTCGAATGGGGCACCTAATTCGGGTCGACGAAGAGGGAAATATCCGAAAATAAAGCGAATCTTAGCGAATACTCTCACGCGGCAATCGTTGGCGAGTTTCTGTCGAATAGTACAGCTCGATTTCAAAACGTTTTGCATCGCGTGATCATCTCCCTGATAAATATTAAAATCTAGATATCTCACTCGCCTGTTATTTTATAATCAAATAATGTAGATACACTTCGAAAACGAATTTTTTGTACTAGTTCTTACTGATTTTTTTCTTATGAAATAATTATAAGAGTGATCATTTAATTTGTATATCGTTCTAACAACAATACCGTTCTGTTTTCTCTAAATTAGTCTGAGAATCCACTGCTCATCCTGCCATTATCTTTTCTATGCATGATGCGCGATGTTGAAGATATATAATTCTGCTGTAATAATATCTAGCATGATTTAGCGGTAAAGTTTGGAGCCGACATGCCGCCATAAAATACACACAGGCAGTTTACATGACTCTTTGATGAAAAATAAAAAGGGTTGTGCATCGCGCTCACTGTTTTTAGATCGTAAATTTCTTATTTGAGATAACAAGAATAAAATGGAATGAAATAATAATGTAATGAAAAAAATATTCTTACCGCATTAAAAATCTATTCAGAATAAAACTTGTCACAGAATATATATCCGTAACATCTGCTAAAAACAATATTTGAATCCTCATTTTACGATCGTAAAATTATAAAAAACATAAAAGCAAGATAAGGATATGAGAACATATTCTGCACTAAAATATTTACTGCACACGGGAATATCGCACTAATCCTAAAAGTTTCAATAGTTTCCGACCGTCTCGTATTCTCCAATTTTACATCCCTTCGTAATATCGATCTCTCACGAACGAATGGTAAATTCTCGGAGGATCTTCTGTAAAGAGACTCACTCTCGCGCGGGACATTCCCCATGAGACGCGAAAAGCACCGCACGCGCCCGTTCAGTTTCGCGGCCAGCTCGTCCCCGATTGATTCGTTCGATTAACGTTTCGAATATCGCCACGCGGTGACCACGGATGACCATTCGGTGATTCGACGCTTCTGCCTCTTTTGTCCTCATTCGCCCGCTTCCTCTCGCAACCCGTCCCCCCATTACACCCGCGAACCACATCCTACCGCGTATTCCGCCCTCGCGCATCGGGCACGCCTGGTCGAGGGTAACGCTGTAACGCGGTGACATGTGGGCGCTCCGAAAAAATTACGTAAATTAATGTCAATTGCGGCCGGTTGGCGAGAGGGGAACATCGGACGAGTGGATTGCGGAGAGGAGAGCGAGCGGGATAACACGCTGAGGGAGAATGCGCGCGGAGAGCTCTGAGGGATGACACGGCGGGTGCTCTTCCGCGAGAGGGGTGATGAGAGCGGAGAACGGGGAACGCGGGTAGAGCACGGCGAAAAGGGGGAAGTGGGGCCACAGGGTGAGCCGGTGGGACTGTATGTGATTGATGAGGCAGTGATAGCGACGGGTCTGCACTCGACACCTCGCTACTGCCACCAAACAATGCATATTCATCGGTCGTATAAATAATGCCTGTTTAATACATAAATATACATTAACGCGCGGTCGCGGCGGGTGGGAACGGCGCGGGAGGAAGAGGCTAGGTAACTGCGACTCGCTATACCGAATAGAGATGGCCGCGCGTTGCATCAGCAAACGAAGGTAATTCCAAACGACTGACTTCTACTCGAGATAGTTGAATTTTTATTCGAGTTTATTATATCGTCGATGTTTCATATCGGATAATATTTTCGTCCTTATATTCGACAGACTTTTTTAGCAATATTTTTTTTACAATTTTTTAGCGCGCTTGCTCCGATATTTCAATTGTTTGAAATAGTAGAATTCAGATTTCTATTTCCATTGTTATCGTTGGTGTATTGATTAATGTTATTAACGATTAGCAAGTTCAACAACGCCTCAAAAGCATATATATCTTTTAATTAATTCATGATAGTAATGGAATGACGAATAAAATATGAATAAAATTTCAACATGTATACAAGACTTTTTCAGATTGCATTGAAATTTATTAAACCACGGAAATGGAATATTGCGTATCTATTATATTGTATTAATGGAGCAATAAATTATTTGTGGAAACAGGAGAACTTTTTAACAGAATATTCCCACTTGATATTTTAAATAAATAACAATTTTAAATAAACAACAATTTTAAATAAACGCCACGTTGTATGAGAAATTATAGGGCGGTGTGAACTGTTATTTTCAACGAACGATATATCTATTTGTTTCCATAAACTTTGCAAAAATATTTAATGTCCATGTGCGCAATGAACATTTTCATGTAAATGCGTGCGGTACAGTGCAACGAAGTGTCACGCATAATATCGAGATACGCTGGATTCCGTGCGCAAAATCGAAACGGACAACTGTTGGCAAAATAAAAACGATTTTTCGCGCGCACGCGATCATCTCTCACGATCTGGCAATACGTCGACCGTAAAACTGGCTGTGCAATTTTCCAAAATTTTGTTACGCCGCGCTCGCGCGCGCATTCATACAATATTTATTTGAAGCAATTTTCCGCGCCAAGTCGGCGCGTTGCGACGTGACTGTTCCGCAGCAGGAGAGAACCGTCTCATAGTAAATTGAAACCTGTCGAATCGTGAATTTAAATCTGCCCGCGTGATCGGGCGGGTTTTCATTTTTTTTTCTTCCATTGTCATTTATCAAGAGCAAATTAGGCGCCCATTTATCATCAGTCACGACCCCTGATGAACAACTACGCGACTATGTGTGTATGTGTGTGTGTGTGTGGGGGTGTATATGTGTGTACGTAATATTATGCGGCGTATCATCGATGATATGATAATGAGTTTCTTATAAGATTTATCGTGTCGCATTTTAATGAATTTCCAGCCGGACTGCTTGACACGTTTTGTGTGGGAAGCGTAAATGCGTTTATCCATTGGCTTAAATGTTCCAATTAACGTTAAACAAAGGGTGAAATATCGATCGTTCTTCTAATATTCTTCTCTACAATTACAATTTTCACGAGTCCCATATTGCTCGAGCATCGGAATAATAAATCGTATCTAATTTTACCGGTATTTTTGTGCGTTATTTTGATGCTTTATGTATCCAGCTCTTGCAAAATGGGGACGATTTTCAGGTTTTCTGGTCGATCACTTATCACGCGGATTCGCGTGTTCTGTCTTCGGTATCTCGAATCTATTGTCGGTCGTTGCGAACACGCAAATCTACGTATAAAGCATGCAGTTTGTAATATGCCATCGCGATATGTTTTATTCGTGATATTTATATACTCTAGATATGCAATTGGCATTATATATACGGTTATAAAATATCAGCTGCATACATCATATTGTTGAATTTTTATTACGAAGTAATTCTGTTAGCAATATCGAAATGTTTTTAAAACGTAATAACTATCAACTTTAAAAACTGCGTTAACTGAATATGGAAATATTGAGAAACTAAAACATAATATTTGCCACGCCAATTCTTTCTACAGTGTCGTTTTCATAAAAAGTTATCAATTTACCGTAAAATATCATAAGGCGCGTTTTGAAGCATTACGAAGTATCTCACATCTCGCGATGAGCGTATTTCCTCTCTCCGTAACCGGTTAGATCGAGCTGGGGAATAGTCTCGCTGTAATGCCCGGAGTTAATTCAGGAAGCCGTCACGGGGGAAGCTTCCTCGGTTTCATCGTCGGGGGCGGCTGCCGCGAAATTAGGTATCGGGGAGAAAGAAAAGGTGAAGCCGGGACGACAAAGATCAGACAAGACAGACACGAGTTCTCGTTACCGGATTCGCGTAGTTTGCCTCAGTTAAATTTCGAGGGCGGTAGAATAACAATCGCCCGTGAATCCAACGAGGTCCGTGGTCTCGCAACCCTTCCGCGTTTCCTGCTGATAGTTTTCTGGAGATTACAATTGAACTATTGATATAAAGGGGAAATCACAAGTTTGCTCTTCTTTTAATCAGACCGCGAGTTCTATATAATCCAATAAAACTGTGAATATATTTTTCCCAATATTCTGCAATGTTAATAGTCAATCTTATGAAAATTACGAATTTATTATGAGAGAACAAAAAGGAGAAAAAGCACAAAGAAAGTTCTTAATTGTAATAATAGTTCTAGTAATAATTTCTAAAATTAGTATAAGACACTTTGTTTTACACAACGTATTATTTAAATTTCTATTTGTGTGTTGCGATCCTTTTTCGAGCTTTATCTCGTCACAACTAAACAACTAAATATTCCAAAGTCATCGGTGACAACGAGTTTACTTTCGAAACGTACAAACGTATGAAGCAATGGCTTTGCGTTTAATGTAATACAGAATTTTTTAATCACATTGTCGCGACAGAAAACAAAGCTTGAACATTTGTGCCCCGGCGCAATATACAGCTACAATGTCAATGCGCTACCGTAACTTTCAAGCTCGACCACACGAGTAAATTACATCCGAATGACAACAATACCCTCCCCCTCCCTCCGCCGACTGATATCGGGGTATCGCCCGAATCCCATCGGGTCGCGGTACAGCGAACGCGTGCGCGATTCAATTTCGCGGGATCGCGCGATACGGTCGCGTAAATAAATCGGTGCCCCGGGTTCGAAAAAGGCGCCGTCATCCTAAGCAAGCGTTTGCACACGGAATTCCGTCCGACCGCGAATATAAGAGTATAACAGGATAAAGTGTAAGATTAAATTTCATCTCGCGGCATCTATATATTTCTTTCCAGATCCACTTTTCCCGATTTTTTCCCGCAAATCGTTCACAATAATTTCAGGCAAGTGTTTTTTAAATAAACGGAAACAAGCGATTAAGCTTTTTACATAGAATTACGCACAGTGTCAGTCTACATATTTTTATGCTTTCGAACGTACGGTATCTCGCGTATAAATCACAACATATGAATTTTTTAAGAGATTTAGCCAAAAACGTTGCAAAAATCGAGATAAAAACGCGACATTAAACTACTAGAATTTTTATATACAATTTTGAAGTGCTTTAAAATAATTTATTAATACCCTGACTACATCGAGTATAAGATATCTAAATCCAGTCACGTTAACTTGGGGTAGCCAGTTTTAATTTATAGTGCAAAGTCTTTATTAAAATTCAATATGTTCTTTTTTAAACGATTTTGATTGATCTTACATTGATCAAAGAATTCACAGACAAAATTTTAAATTGTTTCTTCGTTATACCTCATGCATTTAGTGATATTGTTGTCAAAAACCAAGTCGATTAGGTACATCTACGATCGCGCGTGCGATTCTTGAAAACAAATAATTCAGATCATACTTACTAGTCCTTGAATTTCTTTCACATTTCCCGAATCATTCTCTCATTCTCTCTCCTTCGTGAATTTCGATTTTTAACTGAAAAATACATTCGATACTTTTAAAAACTTCACGTTGCATCGACACCAATGACGACTGTAGGCCGTCTGTGGTCTTTGATAGCGAAACCGACGACAACCATTTCCGGAAAAATAGTGAAACAGCCAGTCATATAAAGCGGCGTTGGATCACGGTGGTTTGTATAGCAAGAGAGAGAGAGAGAGAACTAAATGCGGACTGAACGGAAAACCGAAAGAGGTCTCACGAGACAAGCGGGGACGAAATGTGGAAAGTTGTGGGGGTAGGCAACATCTGGCGCTCATAAGCAAAGTAATACCTTTTCTGCTGACCGCACGGATTTTTTGCAATTATAGAGACGTTCCGTCGACCGGATGTATAAGCGCGATATCTTTTTCTCCTTGCCGTGTCTTATACGATCCTAAGTTATCTCAACTTTTTGAATTTTGCAATACGCACAATTAATAATTAATTTTTCGCTCTACACACGCATGCATATATATGATGTACATGTATGTGGCAGCTAGCAAAAAAGAAAATTATTAAAGAATGCGAAATTAATAGCATTTTAGAAAAACTTGAGAGCGCTTGCGCAAAAATTAATTCTAGGTAACCGGAATTTTGTCGCAGATTATCATGCGGCCTTAAAAACTAATTACAAACAGCACAAAACCTTATCTAGAAAAAATAAAATTGAACAAAATCATCCACATACACACATATACGTATAAATTAAAACTTTATTAAACTCTATAATACATTGTTCACGAAATAATAAAATGAATCACGAGAGAGAAATTAAAATTAAATTATCATGAGCCCTTTTCTCTACAAAGTGACATTATATAAATGTACAAAAAGTGTTACATTTTCGTAACATTGGCCGGAAATGGGTTAAGCCTCGGTACGTGTATATATGTGTCTGTATGTCTAGCGTAAAGTGCAGCATCGTCCACGGCTAACACACGGTGTCCGGGTTATGAATTCGCGATGCTCGCTCGAGTCGTGCTGCGCGCGTGCATCGACCGCGCTCCTGCAAATAATCAATCCGCCGGTAAGAGAGAAAGAGAGAGAGAAAGTGAGCGGGAAAGAGAAGGAAGAAATGGAGATAAAGAGAGGGAGAGAGAGAGAGAGAGAGCGAGAGCGTGTTAACGATCCACTGATCAATTAGGCTTCGCGTGCGACGCGTGCGATGCCCGCGCGCTGTGAAGGCCATAGAGAAGAGGAGTGCATCTCCACCCTCCGTTCGCGTGGCAGCGGCGTGTAACACGTGTAACACGTCGGACAGGGACGAAGAAGAAGCGTGTTCGGGGCGCTGGCGTGCAGAATTACGAGAAGATCGCGTGCTAAACGATTTTGCTCTTCGCCCTCGCTGCGCCGTTCTTCCACCCGCCCGCTCTCGTCCCCGTCGTTCTTCTTCTGGTGCGGCGGTGGAATGACACGTAGGACGCCACACAGATCGCAGGTGTTGCATTATGTACTAATACCCAATTTTAGCGTGCTTGAGTCGAATATTTTCAGAGTTACCCTATAAACCTAACCTGGATATATAAAAGTTTATCCGCCCTCTCGCCTCTTTCTTCCCTTTCCTCCGAGATGCTCGATCATTTTTGTTCGGCGGATATGATTAAATGAACTGTCAGATCAATGCGCGTGGAACTTCCGACTTGAGAAAGTTAAATTTTTTATGTAATGCATTCGTGAAACGAGTGTCTTTAATATCCGGACGAATTAAGATATTATTTATAGTATTGCCTCTATATACGGAGATAGAAAGTCTTCTAAATAGTGAAAAGCATATTAACGTCACTGTTTACTCTCGAAAGTTCGCGTCTAGACACTTCGTTTCCAAGCACTATGAATGTTAAAAAGCTCTGAAAATAAGTTTAAAAAAGACGCGCGACAGCTGAAAGTGCTGAAAAACTTGAAATAAAATAAAACAATATTGCGTTCCTTGCGCGCGATTAAAAACTTTGACTTTACGAGATTTATAACGTGATATACAAAAATTATACTCTGACATGATACGATCCACCTAGACGCGCGCGGACCTCGTTGTAACGTAATCGTCGCAAATTTACAGCAGGTGAACGATATCCTCTTTGTTGCTGAAGAGTGAGCCGCTGCGGTTGTCAAGCTAATAAATTCCGGATATCCATGTACGCGCGGCGACGCGCGCGATAGAAGCAACAATATGAACCGAGAGGAGAGCATAAATCACTTTAACGCCCTTCGCCTTCAATGGCTGATGCGTCCAATTTTTACATGCAACGCGATGCGACACGGCGGGCGCCGCGCGATATATCGATAATTGCGGTTTTTGTCACAACGCCCCGACAACGCCCAGCGCAAAATAATCGAAATTTTTCAACGGCCTCGTAACCGTGAGCTGAACAATGCCGCGTTTATTAAACTGTTCCCACAATGTGAAACAACGTCAATGTCTATTGTGCCGGTAGAGGGGAATTAAAACGTTAATTGCGCTTGAAAGTCGACCGTGTCAACCATCATGTCATCGCCGGGGATGCATTCTTCAACGGTTTATTTTTTATCATTTCGAGTTTGAGTACTTAGCACCGGAGTTTATTATTATTACCGCTCGTATATTATAAAGTGAAACAACTCTGTGGGATAATATATAGTGTACTTTTTTTTTTCAAACATATAAATAGGTTGAACATATAAATTTGTTTTGCAAACTTCTTTTCTTACGGCACAAATTTATCTTCACTGGCCTAGTTTTACTCCGTCTTGGGTAATACCAAGTAATTCAAAGTTTCAATGAAACAAGAAGAAATAATATACTGCGGGTTGAATTGTTGAAATTAGAAAAACTACGGCCCATGTCGCCGAAGCTTTGCGTACGAGGGGACGATACAAAACGTACGTCGTTTTTTCTTCGTCGAAGGCGTTTCAGAAAATCGTATAAATCGGAATGAAGGATAAAATGCCGAATCGATTGTCAAGATTCTTAATGGACGGGAAGGAAGCAAATAAGAGGAAGAGGCAGCGGGATGCTGCTCGATAGTTCACTGATAGTCCACTCCCGCGATCCTCTTTTCTCTCTCCTCGTCCTACCTTCCCGCGCATCCCCCTCCTGCCCCTTCTCGTTGCGCGCTGCATTCTGGTGGCGCACGAGCGTATAATGCAAGTCCTCGGAAAGCCCAAAAAGGAAATAAACAAGCCTCTAACTGAAATCGGGAATGTGAAGTGGATGGTAGTTTAAAACGATTCGCTCTCGGCTGCACCTTCTTCTCTCCTCCCTCACGTCCTTTCTTTTTCCCGACCGATAGTCGCATTCCGCTCCCTCTCCGGTTAAAACGGCGCCCTTAAACGTAAGCGCACATATATCACTCACACATACCTGCACGCGCGCGTATGTGTATCGATACCTCCCTGTTCGGTACTTACATGACCCACATGAGCAGGAAGTTAAGCGATACTCGAAAACGAGGCGAACTCGAGTAAAACCGGAGAGTCGCAAATCCGTCATTTCGGGCGAACGAGGCGTGTACAGGGTGCGTCATAAATAGTTGAACCCCCAAGTCTCGCCGGAGAGCTATGTGTGTTCTCTACCGCTCCATTTTTGCGACGCGCGCGGAATTTTAATTTTACTCGCTGTAATGGAATATTGAGAAGAAAATAACGCCGTTAAATTTACGTTTTATGGGAATTGATCAATCGTATCGCGTTAATGATACAATAATAATCGAGCTTGTAAGTCTGAATATAAATCGGAATTGTCACGAGTGTGCACAACCGTAAAAATAAATGTTGCGATAAATGTTAATAAATTCGTAGAAATAAAGCAATGTGAAAATTGATTAAAATAAATCTGTAAAATGAACGAGATGATTGAATGGGAAATCCGATATTTTATATTTGAATATGGTTCACGAATTCTAGCCTATACAAAGTGTCCGATATCAATGGTTACTAATTTAAATCGTTTACAGCTCGATAAGCAAATTCGAATTTTTTTTATTTGGGAAAGTATTTACATTATTAAATATTTAATTATGATTATTGTTATTCAATTCGATTATGATTACTATTCAAATATTGTTTAAAGTTAATTAAATTCAAATAAATAATACAAAATATTATGCCGATTATAAAAAAAATATACTTTTTACTTTATACGTTAATTGTATTTTTAAGTGTATTATAAAATAATCGGTTATTAATAATTATAATGAAAAATTAATTTACAATTTTGCTAATTCTCTTCCTCGTAATTGCATTTTATTTGTAATAATTTATACCTTTATTTTATTACTTATTTCATATATTTTATAAATTAAAATTGTCAAGTGCATATCACTTTATGAAATAATAATACGGGATCTATGTCAAAGATTTCCACATTAAAATATTGAACTCTATTATCATTTTCAATTGTTCTATCTTCGCAAAGCGCATCGTTTCCTCGATTATATCGCATACTCTCTCCATCGGAAGAAACGAACAGATAGAAGAGAAAATAGCTGGTGCGGTTAATTAAGCGGACTCTAGCAGAGACTAGTAGACCTTCCCTCCGACTGAAAACCTATTAGCTCGGCTACGAGCGATCGATCCTACGTCCCGCTTAAACTAATCTATATTTACGGTACAAAGATTGAACCGGCAATACAACTCCAACAGAGTACATTGCCGACCTTAAACTCGAAATAGCAACTACGTGTGTTGACTGAGTATTTTGATCGAAGAAAAAAGATCCCTGCCCGTAAAAATATAAGATGAGTCATAAAATAGATTTCTTGACATGGGTTTTCGTAAAAGACGAATGAACCGACTCATAAAGATTGATTAACCTTAGTTTTTCAGAAATAACGATTTACTTTTGTGTGTCTCGAAACTAATCTGGAAAGAAGAAAAAGGTGAATGAACGTCAATCAAGAATGCAATATTAATTTCCCTTCTGATGCCAATTCAAGCGATATTGAAAGCATTTGATTGATATATGTAAAATTGTATGTACAAGTGGAACATAATCGGACATAGATACAAAATTTAAGAACCGGTGGTTTGGAGAGAGAGTATATGAATTAATACGCTTATAAATTATGTACACGCGCAAATACCTATCGCCCCGGCTATTAACCGCTCGACAAGCGTAGTTCCCCTTTAGTCTCGTGTAACACACTCTCTCGTGTAATATCATTTCCGCATAAATCTTATAAAGCGCACGGCTAACGCGAGCGACGGCGGCGTGACTGGCTGGCGAGTCGCGCTTAAACCGCGAAGATGAGAGGAGCGTGATAAAAGGAAAAAAGCTCGCAGGAAAATGGATGCGTCACGTACTGTAACTTACTTTGCCGTACGAGTTAATCTAACTATGAAGTTTCCCATATAAGGGGAGTGAGGGTAGGCGCGCGCGCTCCCGCTTTCTCCTAAGTAGTTTAAGTTAAGTCAATGCTAATTTCGTTCCCGCTTTCGAGGGGTAGGGCGAGATTTACGCAATCGGACGTACATCATGCTCTTCAACTACCGCTTCTTCGGCGCGACCCGCCGCGCGCCGCTCCGTCGGACTTGACGCTGATTAGTGTTCCTAATAGTCTGAATTAAACGGTGAAATTCGCGCGACTTATTGTTCGCATCGCGAGGGAGTAAAGTTTTAACGTAGGTGATAATTCCGCAGCTTGGTAATAATAAACTTCGTTGAAACGCGGGGAGTCTTGAGGTAACTTTCGATATAGTAACTTTTACGACTTACTAAATACCACCTGTTAAAAACATGCGTCTTTTGGAAATACATTTTAAAGAAAAATTACAAAGATTTTAGAAATTGTTCTAGGCATTTATATTCAGCTAGATTGTGACAGATTGCATGTTACTTCCGATTTTATCGCATTTCAAGCATATTTTTTGCAATTAAAAAGCCAATGTAATGGTTAAAATAATTATAAAAAATAACATTTTTTTGAAGTATTATGTTGATAGGCATATGTAAATTACGTACAAAAAATGAGAGATTGTAACAAGAGCAAAAAATTATATCCGTTATCGCTAACTCGTCCGGAAGAAAGGAAGCAGGAAAAACAAGCGTGTTTACCATTAAAAATTCAATAGCGTTGCACTGATAGCTCGGTCGATGTCGGCCAGCGGAATCAATCAAAAAGAAAGCGTACTTTCTCGCGTGAAAAACAACGAATTAATATTTAAATGATAAATGGCTTGGCAGGCTGGTTGCTCCATAATTATTGGAAAACGCGAATCTCGCGGCAGGATAATTCGAATGATTACCTTTCTCATCCAATTTCGCGTGTTGCGCCGTGGGAAAATATGAGGAGGGGAAACTAGAAAGATATACCGCGCGCGCGCTTATTTAAAAGTAATTAAACTTCCTGCGTGTAATTCGAACTTGTTAAATCTTTATTATATCTCTTATCTCATTTTAAACTGATTTAAAAGTAATCTATCTATCCATCTATCTATCTATCTATCCTCTAAAATACACAAAACATTTATAGAAAATAATTCATTATAATTTTATGCGTCTCTTTTTATCGCTATGAATTCTAATATCTTATTATATAGAGGATAATTAAAATTTAATTAATTGATATAATATCGAGAAAGAAAATAGTTTGCATCAACATAATAAATAAAAATCTGCCTCTCATTATATCTTTGCTACATTTTTAATTGCCAATTATTAATCTTGAAAAAAAAATCATCTTGATGAAAATCTCTTTATTAATTATGAATCTTTTATTTGTCGGAATTTTTATATCGCTCTTTACTCAGAAATTTTGATATCGTCTTTTATTGTGTAAGAATTTTTATATTGCTCTTATCATTTTGATAAAAATATATCAAACTTTCGCAAATTTCTAAAATTGCCTCAGCAAAATTGCATGAAGGCACAGAATCGTAAAGCAACTCAAATTAGATATTCAGCAACGATCAAGCTGTTGATAAAAAGGTAGGATATAAAGCTGCGATTCACGTTTCTAATTAACGCCACATCACAAAATCTATCCGTTTTTCAATGAACCTAGCAATGAGAATTCCATGAGAGCGTGCTTCGGAAAAGCGGAAAGCGAAAGCAGGAATAAACGGTATTGCGCAAACCGTCGCTATTTCCGTCGTTTTCAAGCGAAGGAACGAAACGGCGGAGACAGGTATATCTGCGAAACAGTCACATTTTACGATCTCTCGCCGCGGGCCATGAATATCGCAAGCATAAAAGCGCTACGGGAGAGAAAAAGGAGGAGCTCGCGGCAACTCCCGTTTTAAAAAACGTAGCGAATAATTGTTCATGGATTGCTTTGAGGCGGCATCGCGTCGATCTGCCTCGCCGCATCGTCGCAAACTCTGTAAAGAATTAATTCCGTAGTTGGATGCCTCGTTTTTGGATGTAGGTATATGTCAGGTATGAGATATTCATTTACGAGAGTCGTGCCAGAAAATTGGATGGCAGAAAATTTCTATTGCCGCGATGCCTCTTATACATGTTTATTCACAGAAGTCTAACTGTAATTACGATTAATGCTCATCTTCCATCGCAACGTAAATGTCTAATCGAATGTATAATTTTGTTTACGTTTCAGAATTGCTTTCATTTAAGTGTGGATCTTTAATTGAATTAACTGGATTTCATTTTAGCTGAACGAACTGAGTCGATTAGTTTGAATTCTATTTCAAGGAATCAATAAACAACAAGTAGAGTGAAAATAACATTTTAATATAAATGACAAATGGTTTTTATTATTTTTAAACTGTATGTAAAAAAATAAGAAAATTTATTTATCCAGTCTATTTTAAATAAAACTTGTTTTTTTTTATTCAGAATATTGATTCAAATTGTAACGTTAAACGTAAAAATATTACATATCTATTCAAATAGTTAACGAAAATTAATAATTAATTTCAATTTTATTAAAGAATTTATACAGAAGACAAGAAACGATAATAATAAAGTAATAGTAAATAATAATAAAGTAAAAATATTATATGAAATGGAGCAAGGAATAAAATATTTAAAAACAAAAAGTAATATTGTCATCTCACTAATAAAAAAAAAAACTTCTTTTCACATCTATCGATCTGCAATAATTTTCTAGATTAACAAACTACGGAAAGGTTAAAGACATTTCAGAAAGTATAAACGAAAGCAACAGTTATAAGCCTAAATGAAAGGTTTACCTTATCAGGACGTAGTCAATCCCCGATAATCCGTACACTTAAAATCTCCCGTAGCAGCTAAACATCACGAACCGCCCTTAACGGTCTTAGGAAAACACGGTCATCACCTTTCAACACCATTCACGACGTTCTCGGGGTGCGCCACCCCTCCCGCGAATCACGTGTCCAACCGCGAAACGATCGTGTAAACGCCGTGTAATGACGAATTCTTCAAGATACACTTCAAAATCTCGCGACCAATCTCAGTTCCTCTCACCTTGTCCCGTCATAATCATGCAATCCTACCCCCCGTCTTCTTATAAGATTTTGATTTTCGGAGTCAGTCGAGAGGGCTTCTTGTCAGAGTACCTTTGAGAAACCCCCTGAATCTCCTCCGATTGTCGCGAAGCCCAATCGAACGTCTTGGAGTCAGCGCGGTGTCTGACGACAGTCACGTGGCGAAAGACTCGTCCGGGTACCGAGCGGAGCCGAGCGGAACGCGTTGCACCGTCTCGGTGATCCGTCGGGGACTGCGTTTGCCACGGCTCCCCACCAGGCGTCTCGGGGGTTGGACGCCCCCGCGTCGGTTCGGCACCCCGACGCGCGACGTCGCTCCGCCTCCACGTGGAACGCCGAATCCCCACTTTGTGAGTGTGCCAAGGGTTTGATCCCCGGTGGACGCCGGCGGCATCGTCTTAAGTCGACCGCGATACCAAGGAGACTTGCCGTCGTGGTCGCCGGCGAGCCGGTGAACAAGCTGGAACCCGGGGGTGCTTAACGCTACCACGGTTAAAATACTTATAACTTTGTAAGAAATGGATTTTTTTTTTCAATGTGCCGTTAATAGAGATCGCGCCTCCCATTGGTCGGAATGTAAAAGATTTTGTTGTACTAAAACTCTTTCCATGAATACTAATTGAGAGTTAATGAACTTTGATTAATTTTCCGCCACGTACTAGCATTAAAAGTAGAAAAAGATAAACAAAGTCAGACATTCTAGCAGCAGAAGTAGAAAAAGACAGGCGGAGGCAGACATAAGCAGTAGTGGTAGAAAATAGCAGAGTCAGACAAAGGTTAGACTTTTCCAATAAGGCAAACCAAAGTTTAATCAAATATTTTAATTTTATTTTTATATAAAAGAAAATGTAACTCCAGCATGAATAATTCGATAAAAC
Source organism: Tetramorium simillimum (assembly GCA_011636635.1). Classification (NCBI taxonomy): domain Eukaryota; kingdom Metazoa; phylum Arthropoda; class Insecta; order Hymenoptera; family Formicidae; genus Tetramorium; species Tetramorium simillimum. The sequence goes on from VBVQ01001145.1 coordinate 35,385, forward strand.
CTTGAACCTGTAGTCTTTTTTATTATGAAAAACTACGGTGGTGTATTAGATTGAATTCTATAATTTATCGAACAAATATACAAGCAGCGATTTGATAAGACGAGCAAATCGATAATATAATTTATTTAAACCTGTAATATAATCTCAAAAGAATGACACTATTCGCAAATTGCGCGTCATTTGTGCTAATGCGTGTACACCCGACTAGAAATTAAAATAAGGATCTGATAAGGACTTTATAATATTTGCCCGATTCAATTGTCGGGACCTGATACTATTGCCCTACCAGGACCCGAGTAACCATGTAACGCTGTTTCCCTATAAGGTCTTTATAGATTGTAATGATCAGGTCCTTGTAAATTTACATTGTAGGGTCATTATATGGAAAATATCTAAGGGTCTTATAAGCAAAATGAATAAGGACATGAACAGATAATTTATTAGGTCCTCTTTAAATAACCTGATCAATTTATTATATATAATAAAAATTTTTTAAGAAATCCTAATTCATAAATAAAAGTACATTTTGATTCAGTAACATAAACAAAATTTATTAATCATTTTTTACATATCTTTTTAATAATTTTAGACTAACGTATATATAACGTAAAATAATAACATTTTATAAATTCATAATTTTTTTAAATTTTGGAAATAATTTTATAATTTTTATTTAATTTTATAATAATACGTAAAAAAATATTAACTTTTTATAAATTAATAATTTTTATGAATTTTAGAAATAATTTTATAATTATATTAATTTTATATTTATGCTGCGTCTTCTTCAGCAGTATTATTCTCTTCTGGAATATCATTTTGATTTGCACGCTCCCGACGTACCGTCCGTTTTCCATTCCAATCTTTAACGTTATTTAAAACTGCTTGAATGGCTTCTTTAAATTGTTTCTCTGTTAACGAGTCCTCTTTTTTGAATCTTGATAATACGGCAACTAATTGTAAGATATAAAGATAAAATCAAATTTTTGTTTAGATAATAAATATAGTACATTAATTTCCTAAGTTTTTACGTTTAAAAATTATAATTATAATAAACACCTTCTATACATTTACAAAATTCAGTCCCTTTAAAAACCTTTTTGCCAGCTACTTGTTTCACGGCAGTATAATTCAATGCAACATTTTGGGACATATATTCTCTCATTATAATCCCAATATTACGGGATAATGCACGGCGTTCATCAATTGAACGTTTCATGAGATAAATCTGCAGAAAAGTTAATAACAAATGCATTTATGTATATATAAATTTTTATAATTATTTACATTTTTATTTATATTTACATTAAAAATATATATACTCACAACTTTTTTTTTGTATTTTTTATTTGTTTTTAACTTTTCATTTAAGTCTTCAAATTGATCCATACTGTTACATGGTAATTGAATTAAGTCATTCTCGTCATCTTCTTCATCTTCTGACGAATATTTTGATTGGGCTTGCGTTCTTAATATGGACAAAATATTTTCCACATCTACTGTTAATTTTAAAATTAATTTTTTATAAACAGATAAATGATTTTCTATTTCTTTTAGTCGTTTTTCAATTTTTTTTTTAGAACTTTCTGAAATTAAAACAATATATTTTCAAAATATGAATAGATAAATACAATTTGTTAACTACATATTAGTTACTTTTATATTTTATATTTACTTTTATATTCATTTTCTTCTGTGCTTTTGAATCTCTTAGGTGAAGATGATTTTTCCATTAAATGTCGTTTTTTATTTAACTTTGGAGAAGTGTGTATCTCTGAATTGTCAGATGAAGAAGAAGAAGGCAATTTTTCTTTATGTACACTGGATTTTTTAAGTTTTTCTTCTGCAAAATAAATGTATTTTGAATTAAATTATTTCTGTGATTATTTCTTATACTTCCAAAAGGATTTATCATGAATATTAAATTAAATTATTTTTGTAATTATTTCTCATATACACACAAAAAAAAAGTAAAACCTCTAAATCTCTTTTTACTTTTATATTGACCTTAAGAGGATTCTTCTGAAATCAAGAGAAAAATAGTATAAACAAGAGTATTTAAGAGAGAAAAATAGTTATTTGTGTAACAAGTGCGGGAAGTTGGAAATTGAACACGAGTGCGGAGTGGTCGCACTCGCCTTCGGCTCGTGCGATAGATGAGATTATAAGAAACATTACTGAACGTAAAATACTTTTTTTGAGTGTACTTACGAAAAAGTTCATTATTTTTTTTTAAATTTATTCCTGCAGAAGCCAAAATTTCTTGAGAGGATAAACCCTTTTTATTTTTATTAGTTTTATTTTTTAATTCCTCTAAATCAATTTTTGATCTGATTTCAGCATCCAGCTCGCTGTCTGTTGTGAATGCATATTTATGAACGTTTAATTTTTTTAATTTTTGTTCTGCTTCAGAGTATGTTTCTAGATTGTTAAAATCATTTTATTGTTATTTATTATTACTTTTTATAGTTATTTATTAAAATATTTATTTACTTTGAAAACACTCACTTGCTTTTCCACATATTTCGATTATGTATTTTGGCCATGAATAATTTGGTTCCTGACAATTTTTTACAAGATTTTGTAACTCTACTAAGTTTTCTTGGTTATAAGGCGGTGGCATAAAATAGCATAATAAATTATTTTTCTTTTTGTCATATGTGAGCCAATCCTTTGGTATTATATCGACGCTTTTAATATTATTTTTTGTATTTATAAATTCAACAAGTCTGTATATATATAAATCACTACCCATCTGCAATTATCAAAATATATTACTTGTAAATTTTTTATTAGGACAAATATATATAAGTAATTTTCTAATTTTAGTACTTATACAATACTTACCCTGAAAAAAGAAAAAATAAATAGCAGCTCAAATGCCAGTTAAAAAGCCACATTAAATTACAACAGTTATAACCAAACTGTTTCGTTGGTTGCTAGGTAAACAAAATAAGTGGCAACGTGTATAACGCTCGAAACACCAACTATAATTATATTTCTGTTTTTTACATGTGCAAAAGTCCTAGTACATATATTTTTTCTTTTTGAAGTTCACTAAGATCTATAGTCATCATTTTTTTCTGAATTTCAGTCACTTTACATATAATAGTCTCCTTATTTCTTTTAGTTACACTCCATGCCAACAAATATTTTGAATTGCATGGATAATTATACATAGATTTGTTTTTTTTTAAAACATGACCACAAATCTTTATGTATTTTAATTCAAATTGATTCTCAGGAAGATAGATATTATTAATTTGCACTATTTGTCCATTAGAGAGTAAGACTGTATTGTTAGGTGATTTTGTTGTTATTAGCACATTTTTATACTGCAATTTATTTATATTTATTTTTCCTGATTCACAGTTTGATTTTTTTAAAATTATTATTTCAGATGATATCTTTGGTTGTACTTCATGAAGATAAGATATTTCATTGTAACGACGGCATATTTGTGATAATGGTTTATTGCCGTTACGCAAGAACTTTTTCATTTTTCCTAATGCATTTTCAAACGGAAATGACGTAATATCTGACAGAGGACATTGCATGAATAACACATCATCAGCAATATGCAGTAGATTATGAACGTTACCAATTAAAAATTCTTCTCCATAAAAGTTTGGTATAAGTTGTACAAAAGTTTTTAATAAATTTCGTGCATGTGCACAATACGTTAATGCTGTGTCCTTTCCCGACAAAATTCGAATGGCTGTGTGAAGAAGCATAAAATGTTTAAAAATATCTTCTGGTAAAACTTTTTTAAAAATAATTGGCCCAATATATAAAAGTAGAAATTGAAATTCGGTAGCTTTAAATTTCCTAAACTCAGAAAGGGATCGAGTAGTTCTTTGAAATTCTTCAGGGATATACCGTTGAATTCTTGTTAACAAAGATGATAATTGTGCTTTTGAATTACATGATAATTTTTTAATATATTTTTTGTCTTCCGTACCTTCGATCCAGCATTCTAAAAGTTTTTTCATTATTCCTAAATATAGGAGATGCATTGCATCAAGTGGAAAGCTATAAATCATATCTATTGGCGGTTCAATATTAATTAAAGGAGTTATTCCTCTATGATGTTCGTGATTTATTTGCTCTCTGAAGGAACGATCTGTGGAAATTGAAATGCCCATTCACGAAGATTATTTACAGTCTTACTTAATATTTCTTCACGTGTATTTACTGATGAGT